>ONZH01001113.1:0-14914 GCA_900303285.1 Rhinella marina | reverse complement strand
CGCTAAATTTTAATGTGCTTCGCCTGCTCCCGCAATGTAACTCAGTCACTCTGTAGTCACAGCCATACAGGGCCACGATAAATTTTATGTGCTTCGCCTGCTACCGCAGTTTTTTTCGGTCACTCTGTTGTCACAGCCATACAGGGCCACGCTAAATTCTTATGTGCTTCGCCTGCTCCCGCAGTGTAACTCGGTCACTCTGTAGTCACGGCCATACAGGGCCACGCTAAATTTGAATGTGCTTCGCCTGCTCCCGCAGTGTAACTCGGTCACTCTGTAGTCACAGCCATAAAGGTCCACGCTAAATTTTAATGTGCTTTGCCTGCTCCCGCAGTGTAACTCGGTCACTCTGTAGTCACAGAAATACAGGGCCACAAAATTTTTTTATGTGCTTCGCCTGCTACCGCAGTGTTTTTTGGTCACTCTGTTGTCACAGCCATACAGGGCCACACTAAATTTTGATGTGCTTCGCCTGCTCCCGCAGTGTAACTCAGTCACTCTGTAGTCACAGCCATACAGGGCCACGCTAAATTTTAATGTGCTTCGCCTGCTCCCGCAGTGTAACTCGGTCACTCTGTAGTCACAGCCATACAGGGCGATGGTAAATTTTTATATGCTTCGCCTGCTACCGCAGTGTAGCTCGGACACTCAGAATGAGTCTGACCCTGGGGCTGCTCATGTACTGCCCACACCGAGGATTGCGGGGCCTACCTTGGTCACAGTTTCTCATATTTATTATGCCTCTTCCTCCAACCCCTCCTCCTCCTCCTACTCTCAGTTACCATCCGTGAGCATAGCGCCTTTAGTCGGTAGTTCTAGGCGTAGCAGCAGTGCTGTTGGTAAGCGCCAGCAGGCGGTGCTCAAACTGCTGAGCTTAGGTGACAAAAAGCACACCGCTCAAGAGCTGTTACAGGGCATTACAGCGCAGACCGATGTGTGGTTGGCACCGCTGAACCTCAAACCAGGCATGGTTGTGTGTGACAACCTGTTGGTTGCTGTGCAACTCGGCAGACTCACACATGTGCCATGCCTGGCCCACATGTTCGATCTCATAGTTCAGCGGTGTTTTTGGTGTTTCGCCTGCTGCCTCACTCTAACTCGGTCACTCTGTTGTCACCGCCATACAGGGTCACCCTAAATTTTATTTGTGCTTCGCCTGCTACCTCACTCTAACTCGTTCACTCTGTTGTCACCACCATACTGGGTCACGCTAAATTTTATTTCTTCTTTGAATGCTACCTCAGTCTAACTTGGTCACTCTGTTGTCACCGCCATGCTGTGTCAGGGTAAATTTTTGGGTGGTTCACCTGCTACCTCATGTAACTTGGTCACTTGTTGGTGTCACCGCCATGCTATGTCAGGCTTATGTTTGTGTCGTGGGGCAGGGGATAGGACAGCAGTGCCAGCATGGGCATGGGTGATGGACCTTTGTTGCACCTAGTTGGGTGCTTCCCTAACACGTGATGGGCATGTGCCTCGCCCTTCTTGGTCTGGGTGAGCACAATTGCCTTGAGGGTCACCACCAGGCTGTTGCCCGAGAATTTGGGGTAATGGTGGGATTAGGCAGCCACAGAGGCATCCATGCATGCTGCCCCTGCTGATTCCTGTCAATTTCTGTGGTGTTTCCATCATTTTCTGAGGTTTCCAGGTTTTCACCCAGCCTTCCCTAGGCAGAGCCTTGTTCCCTTGCAAAAAATGCTCGAGTCTCCAAATGACTTCAATGGGGTTTGTTACTCGAAACGAGCACCCAAGCATCGGGAAAAGTTTGTCTTGAATAATGAGCACCCGAGCATTTTAGTACTCGCTCATCTCTATTGGTAACTGTAAGCTGAAGTGAAAGGGGGCAACGCTGCAGTGACCAGATCCATCCACTATACAGAGTATGGAAGTCGTAACCGGAGCTACTCGGAAACAGCTGATAATCAAGGGTGCACGCTCGGGTCCACGCTGATCAGATATTGATAGCCTATTCTAAGAATATGCCATCAATATTTAAAAAATCTTGAAACACCCCTTTATGGTGTCTATACACATTGGTCAACCATATGGGCTTTTAAGAGGGAGAGAGGAGAAACTGCCTGCCAGATATCTCTGGCAGCATCTAATCTCCTGGTAGAACAAAAGGAAGGGGCACTGAGGTCCATTGCACCCAATCATTCTCTCCCTTGACATCACCTGTCAAATGAGAGACAGGAGCTTGTCATACACATTAGACTGTTGGCTGGACCTGACAAAAACGACAGGCTTAATTGAAAATAGTTTAATATGTAGGGGGCCTCAAAAGCTTTTATCCATAATAGATCTTGCTTTAAGAGTTTGTGCGTAACCCATGTCTGAATGACTATAATGGCCAATATTGACTAAAATGTGTATGGCTGTGTGTGTAAAACAATCCTCATTGTTTGCTCAAGGAATGTTCAGACATAAACCTACCTTAAGTATATCGTCACTTTTAGCCACTTTGGGACCGTAAACTGTGCATAGGTGCTCAGTAACCTTTTGGTTGCGGTCAATATAAATGGGTACATATTAGTGCTTAAAGGGGTTGGCCAGTTTCTGACTGCTTGTTACCAATCTGTATGTAAGATGACTATATGACAATTGGCAATATATTCTTTGTTAATATTCTGTACTAGAGATGAGCGAATCATGCAAAATTTTATTTGCCGAACATTCGCCGAACTTTTCCTAAGATTCGTATATTCGACAAATATATTTCTTGAATTTGCGTACAAAATATACGTAATTATATGGCTTTTAGCGAACGTTCACACACTAATAACGAACATTCAGGTAAAAAGGTACGCAACCTCTTTGAACATGTACGCATAAGCGTACAAATTGCGTATGAAAATGACGAGCTTTGCTGGAGAATGGTGAAGCAGGAGAAACGCTCTGAGTCTAAACCCCTGGCTACATATGGATACTGTATCAGCAGATGACAGCAGATCATCCGGCTGAGACTGAGATGAGCGTGCCATCCATTCCACTACCTCATCCACTTTCTCCTCCACTACAATTTTGGTCCACTACAATTACAGTTATGGTCCGTGGTAGCGAAAGCCATAACAGAATTCTTAGATAACCTGAACCTTGTACGCCGGACTTGGGTTGCTCAACACTACTGAACTGTTATTGCATCTACTGCAAGTATCATTTCGTTTATTAAACTGCTTTATTTTATTAAATTCTACTGATCTTGTAGTCATTCTTTGACCATTGCAAATGTCAAGTAGTGTGTTCGTTGGGGGAAGAGTGGATGAGTTGTAAACGGTGTTCACTTCAATACAATTGTGCCACATTATGATAATAAATCTGGGATGGCTAAAACGAGGTTGATGATGTAGGTGGCCACCTTGGAGAACATTTCAGGAGGATGCAATACATGGCTAAAGAGATGATACTTTGACTTTACATTTTTTCTATCCAACCAATATGAGAATATTTGAAGCTCCTCGGGTCCCTATTAAAAATATGTAACAAAGATCCCTAACTACAAAGTAACAGCTCAGGGGTATTTGTCCCTCATGTGGTAATAATAACTTATTAAAGATGCAACTAATAGTCAGTAATACATCAGACTTACCTGTACCCTCCTCTGTAACATAAGCTGCAACTTTCAATTCATTTCTCATGTTAGTTTCGTTCATCCTGAACACCCCAGACTCTACATCAATGGTATGGCAACCAGATCTGTCCAGCTGTGGGAAAGAATCAATTCATATTTATGAGCCAATCATTTAATATAACTGTATGCAATGCCAGAAATAACAGAAGGAGTGGCCTGGCAGCTGCTATGGCCCCAGTGGTTTGCAGGGGCCTCTTGAGCTTCCTTCTAAGTTCTTAGAATCTGTTACCCTACTGCCTATTTTAGAGTCGCAATGCCACCTTGTTATCATATCTACCATGCATTCCCTTATGTGGTACTAACTTTGGAACACTTACTTATCTATGTGAATCTGTGATTCTGCCTGGCACACATTTAGTAATGTCTCTGCGTCTAGAATCTGTCTTGAAAGTGACACAAACTGGCACATTTTGACTAGAGCTTCTACAATAGATTCCTACTGAGTTGAGAAGTGAGTGACGCTTAACTGGAAGGGACCTGGCTATGTGGGAAATGGGGGGTGGACTAATATGTTTGGCCTCTTTGAGTGATTTTATACAGTTCTCTATTAGCTACACTTCCGTTTTTTACACCTCTGAAACACAACCTTCTTTTCTTTTACTATATTACTTACTTATCTAGTAAACCATAGTGTGATATTTCCTTCCTTTTACATTTGCTAATCTGTCTGACATATAGTTTAGTTTCCTTTTAGATGACCACATTTACTAGCATATGCACTGGTTATACACACTCACAGTTTTTTCCCACCTTATTAATTTCCCTTTTTAATCCCCCCTCTATTTCCTTGAAATTAGACCTTCCTTGAAATTAGACCTTCTAAAGTCTTGCACTTTTTTAATAGTGTATGATGGTTCCTAGTCTGCTTTTATATCAAACCACAAACATTGGTGGTCATTGGAACCTAAATGTTCTTCCACCTTAACCTAGGCCACCAGAACCCCATTTGTGAAGACTAAATCTAGAATTTTATCTCCTTTGGTTGGTGTCTTCACTGGCTGTTTTTGAGATGCTCCTTTAAGTGCATCAGTTGCATATACAGTGCCTTGCGAAAGTATTTGGCCCCCTGGAACTTTTCAACCTTTTGCCACAGTTCAGACTTCAAACAAAAAGATATAACATTTTAAATTTTTGGTGAAGAATCAAGAACAAGTGGGTCACAATTGTGAAGTGGAATTAAATTTATTGGATCATTTAAACTTTTTTGGTAATAATAAAACTGAAAAGTGGGGCGTGCAAAATTAGACAGCCCCCTTGCATTAATACTTTGTTGCGCCACTTTTTGCTGTGATTAAAGCTGCAAGTCGCTTGGGGGATGTCTCTATCAGTTTTGCACAACTAGAGACTGAAATTCTTGCAGATTCTTGCTTGCAAAACAGCTTGAGCTCTTTGAGGTTGGATGGAGAGCGTTTGTGAACAGCAGTTTTCAGCTCTTTCCACATATTCTCAATTGGATTCAGGTCTGGACTTTGACTTGGCCATTCTAAGACCTGGATAAGTTTATTTTTTAACCATTCCACTGTAGATTTTGCTTATGTTTGGGATCATTGTCATGTTGTAAGATAAATCTCCGTCCTAGTCTCAGGTCTTTTGCAGACTCCAACAGGTTTTCATCCAGAATGGTCCTGTATTTGGCTACATCCATCTTCCCATCAATTTTAACCATCTTCCCTGTCCCTGCTGATAAAAAGCAGGCCCAAACCATGATGCTGCCACCATTATGTTTGACAGTGGGGATGGTGTGTTCAGGGTGATGAGCTGTGTTGCTTTTACGCCAAACATATCGTTTTGCATTGTTTCCAAAAGTTCAATTTCGGTTTCATTTGACCAGAGCACCTTCTTCCACATGTTTGGTGTGTCTCCCAGGTGGCTTGTGGCAATCTGTAAACAAGACTTTTTATGGATATGTTTGAGAAATGGCTTTCTTCTTGCCACTCTTCCATAAAGGCCAGATTTGTGAAGTGTTCGACTGATTGTTGTCCTAAGGACAGACTCTCCCACCTCAGCTGTAGATCTCTGCAGTTCATCCAGAGTGATCATGGGCCTCTTGGCTGCATCTCTGATCAGTCTTCTCCTTATTTGAGATGAAAGTTTATAAGGACGGCCAGGTCTTGGTAGATTTGCAGTTGTCTGATATTCCTTCCATTTCAATATGATTGCTTGGTCTTCATGATGCTCTCTGTGCTTTAAACAGAACCCTGAGACTATCACAGAGCAGGTGCATTTATACGGAGACTTGATTACACACAGGTGAATTCTATTTATCTTCATCAGTCATTTAGGACAACATTGGATCATTCAGAGATCCTCAATGAACTTCTGGAGTGAGTTTTCTGAACTGAAAGTAAATGGGCCGAATAATTCTGCACGCCCCACTTTTCAGTTTTATTATTACAAAAAAAGTTTAAATGATCCAATAAATTTCGTTCCCCTTCACAATTGTGACCCACTTGTTGTTGATTCTTCACCAAACATTTAAAATGTTAGATATTTTGTTTGAAGCCTGAAATGTGGCAAAAGGTTGAAAAGTTCCAGGAGGCCGAATACTTTCGCAAGGCACTGTAAGAGCACTAGAGATACTGCAGTCTATGTCTACATCAGTCTACATCAAGCTATCAAAAAGTCTTGTGCAACCCAAAATAGTACAAATCAAACTGTCATCTCTTCCTGCAAAAAATGAGCCCCTACATAAGATAATCGTCCAAAAAATAAAAAAAAAATATAGCTTTCGGAAAATGGAGATGCTAAAACATGTTTTGTTTTCTTCAAAAATGCTTTTAAAACTGAAATACATTTTAAAAAATTAGCTATATTAGGTATTGTCGCGTCTGTAAAAACCTGCTCTATAAAAGCAACACATGATATATCCTGTCAGGAGAACTCTGTAAACAACAAAAAATAAAAACTGTGCCACAACAGCCATTTTTTTTGTTAACTTGCCTCACAAAAAGCGTAATACTGAGCAATCAAAAATCATATGTACCACAAAATAGTACCAATAAAACTGTCCCCTCATCTTGTAGTTTACAAAATGTGGTCACTTTTTGGGAGTTTCTATTCTAGGGGTGCATCAGGGGGTCTTCAAATGTGACATGGCAACTTAAAATTATCCCAGCGACATCTGCCCTCCAAAAAGCATATGGCGTTCTTTTCCCTCTGAGCCCTGCTATGATCCCGTACAGCAGTTTACCAAGTGAATTTTTGAAATTTCACCTCCATTTTCCTTTCATTCTTGTGGAACACCTAAAGGGTTAACAAAGTTTGTAAAATCAGTTTTGATGGGCGTAGTTTCTAAAATTGGGTCATTTATGGGTGGTTTCTATTATGTAAGCGCCACAAAGTGACTTGATAACTGAACTGGTCCTTGAAAAGTGAGTTTTGTAAATATTCTTTAAAATATTAAAAATTGCTTCTAAAATTCTAAGCCTTCTAACTTCCTGAAAAATAAAATGATGTTTACAAAATGATGCCAACATGAAGTAGACATCTGGGAAATGTACAGTAACAACTATTTTATGAGGTTTAACAATCTGCTTTAAAAGCATAGACATTCAAATTTAAAAAATTATGAATTTTTACAAATTTTCTATAAATTTAGGATTTTTTTTATAAATAAAGGTAAAGCATATTGACTCAAATTTACCACTAACATGAAGTACAATATGTCACGAGAAAGCATTCTCAGAATCGCTTCGATAAGTAAAGCGTTCCAGAGTTATTACCACATAAAATGAAACATGTCTGATTTGAAAAATGTGGCCTGGTCCTTAAGGTGAAAACTGGCTTGGTCCTGAAGTGGTTAAAAGTGCCTTGCAGTCATTAACAATGAAGACAGACTATACAGTGCGGTCTTTATTATTACATGAACGGCAGCTGCCTCTTCCTAATTGGCTGTGAGATTCTTCACTGCAGCATGATCCCAATCTGCTCGCAGCATGTCTGCTCCATATTGCCCAACCCTAAGACCGAGTGGTCTGGGTATACCTGATTTATGGCAATTTGTGACAAATTAATGCATAACTAATCAAATTTCTTGTGGAACTTTGTCGAACTTTGGTTATTTATTATTATTATTATTATTATTATTATTATTATCATTACTACTACATTCTAGTCATTTTTGGCTACAGACCATTCTTTTGTTTTTAGCTCTTTTCTTTGTGCAGATATTATTCCCTGTGGATTTGCAGAGTAGCAGATTTTATGCTCACAATGAGTGGATAGAAGCCCTGATGGGTCATGTGTATAAATTATATCTCAATTCCTGATTACTCAGAGAATTATTTCAGCTAAATTCTTATCAGTTTGACAAGTTAATTCTTCAGTTAATTGGTGTTTTAACACAATTACAAAGTATGAAAAATACTACTTTACCTTTCCAGTGAATTTAGCACATATTGTCTGTCCATTTGAGCCCCTCCTCATATAATAATATGGAAAATATTCACGGCAAATAGAAGCTGTAAGATCCCCTTGCACTGGCTTTCCATATGTATACCTAAAGATTAGAAGGAAATAATGTGGATACATTTTAATAAGACTAAGAATTTTATAAAAAAAAAAGTAAAGGTGTAAGAGGTATATAAATGATTGCGTATATATGAAAAATGAGATACAACTGACATTAACACAACTGACTATGTCACTGTGAAAAAAAGTCACACAGTGACTTTTTTTTTTTTTTGAAGATCATTGAATAAGATATTAAAAACCGATTTAATTCAGCAATTCCCTTAGTGTTTTTATCCCTACTTTTATAACACTTCAATCAGTTATAAAAGTAAGACTGGTAAGGGGGGAGGGGGGTCTTCCTTGGTTGGACAGCAGAATAAACAAGAGCTGTCTGGTCCATTGTTTCTCACACCACAGGTGCAAATGAACTGACATAACAGCTGCACAGTAGTGACTTGAGAAATTATGCTAATAGTACGTCAAGGCAATAGCATGGGCTGAGGAGCCGTGCTCCTGGGTGCTGACTGCATTATACAGCTGGCACAAGGTTCTTACTGTGCCTGGATCAGAGGTAAGGTAGCTCCAACCCCTGTAGTTTAAACCTTGGAGTTTTGACTGGAAAGCAGAAACTGTTTTGGGCTACAGCCTATGTTTATGGCTTAGATGATGCTTTTGGCACCTCTTCTCAAATCTCACAACCTGATGCCACTGCAGTAAGTATGTCCATTACAGTTAACAGCACCATCCTTTCTCCAGTCTCACAGGTCCACTGTCTGGGGATAACATTTGATTCTTCTCTTCTCTCACATATCCTAACCCTTACCACCACCTGGCTCTTTCAACTCAAGAAAATTTCTCATATACTCTCCTTCTTCAACCCTGAGTCAAATAAAATGGTAGTGCACATCGTTGTTATCTCCCACCTGGACTACTTTACAATCTTCCTCTGTGGCGTCCCATCTAGCAGTCACGAATCTAAACTCCCCTCTGTGGCCCTCGATTCTCTTCTGCCTTTCCCCTTGGACAGTCTCTTTACTGGCTCCCCATTGCCCAGTGAATTCAGTTTAATATCCATATAAGGCAATCCACAATCTGTCCCCTCCATACATATCTGACATCCTTTCTCATATGCATTCCCTATATTATGGAACTCAGTATTCTGGCATGTAAAACTCCCCAACACCCAAACCAGAAAACCCACATCTTCAGTAAAGCCTACTACTTGCAACAAGCATGCTGCCACCACATGGAGCTACTGCAACATAAAAAGGTATTCTTGGATGAAAATAAAGCCAAAATTGTACAATTTTTTTTAACTCACTTGGCACAAACTTCAGCTGGAAACGCATTACTGTTATACAGAACATATTTAGGTAACTTGATATTGACCTCAAATTTTGGAAGTACTGAAAAGGACATAATAGATTAGAGATGAATAAATAAACAAGTTAGATATTAGTATTGAGCATAAAGACATTTCCTCACCATATTCCTCTACAGTGTAGGTATGAGATGTATCTTTCAGTTTAATGGTGTATTCTCCCAGTGTGGGCTCAGACGTAAGATCTAAGGAGAGCTCAGCAATTCCCTGATTGAGTTTTACATTCAACCATTGACTAATTCTGTTTTTGTCTGGGTCCTAAAAGAAATAACTTCAGTTGAGCAAAGCTTGTATGAAAATCTTCTAAAAAGCAAACTAAAAATTCACAAAATAAAGCAAACATTCAAAAGGAGTTATATGGATTTTTCTGTTTGTTATTATTATTATTACTTTTTTATTTTATTTTTTTCTTACCTGTACTTCAACCACCGGGATCTAAGAAAAAAAAATATATATTTTTTTTAAATATTCTCAGGTTCTTAAAGGTAATATAATACTTTGCCCATTTTGAAATAAAAAATAGTAACATAGTAACATAGTTTATAAGGCGAAAAAAGAAAACATCTATCCATCCAGTTCGGCATGTTATCCTGCAAGTTGATCCAGAGGAAGGCAAAAAAAACCCTGTGAGGTAGAAGACAATTTTCCTCACTTTAGGGGAAAAAATTCCTTCCCGACTCCAATCAGGCAATCAGAATTACTCCCTTGTTCAACGACCCAGCTCTAGTAACTATAACCTGTAATATTATTACACTCCAGAAATACATCCAGGCCCCTTTCGAACTATTTTAGTGAGCTTACCATCACCACCTCCCCAAGCAGAGAGTTCCATAGTCTCACTGCTCTTACCGTAAAGAATCCTCTTCTATGTTTGTGTACAAACCTTCTTTCCTCCAGGCACAGGGGATGTCCCTTCCTCACGGTCACAGTCCTTGGGATAAAAAGATCATGGGAGAGATCTCTGTACTGACCTCTGATATATTTATACATAGTTATTAGATCTCCCCTTAGTCGTCTTATTTCTAAAGTAAATAACCCTAATTTTGATAATTTTTCTGGGTACTGTAGTCCACCCATTCCAGTTATTACTTTAGTTGCCCTCCTCTGAACCCTCTCCAGCTCTGCTATGTCTGCCTTGTTCACAGGAGCCCAGAACTGTACACAGTACTCCATGTGTGGTCTGACTAGTGATTTGTAAAGTGGCAGGACTATGTTCTCATCACGGGCATCTATGCCTCTTTTGATGCAACCATTATCTTATTGGCTTTGGCAGCAGCTGTCCGACACTGGTTTCTACAGCTTAGTTTGCTGTTCACTAAAATTCCGAGGTCCTTTTCCATGTCAGTGTTACCCAGTGTTTTAACATTTAGTATGTACTGGTGACTTGCATTATTCCATCCTATGTGCATAACCTTAGATTTGTCAGTGTTAAACCTCATCTGCTACTTCTCTGCCCAAGCCTCCAGTCTATTGAGATCTATCTGTAACAGTGTACTGTCCTTTTCTGTGTTAATTACTAGAGATGAGCGAGTAGTGTTCGATCGAGCCGGTATTCGATCGAATACTACGCTATTGGGCATACTCGATTTCAATCGAGTATAACGGCGATGGCGAACTTAGAATTCGTTTCCCCTCCCACCTTCCCTGGCGCTCTTTTTCCACCAATCACCATGCGGGGGGGTATGACAGACACGCTGAGCACGCTGGCAGCGCGAAAACGGCGTCTACATGGATTGGCTGGAAAAACCATGTGACCTCGAATATTAAAAACTCAGCTCTTCCTGCTCGTACGCATATGCTGCGTGAACTTAGTCAGGGACAGAGGCTGGAGAAAGGAGAGACAGGTTTTAGCTGTTGGACAGGCAGGAGCGTGATTAAAAGCCCTTATCAGGGCTACTATAGTGCAGTACAGTGATAGCTTTACTACAATATAGACTTTACAGACATCGGCTGCTGTATTCAGGGATAGCTGCTGGAGTAGGGACAGAGAGAGGCATTAGTGGTGTATTAGGTGCTCTGCTACATACCAAACTATATTTGGCACTACTGTTCTGCGTTCTTTTTGGCTGCAAAACCCTGTTATATACCTAGTGTGTATATGCACCATCTGATCTGGCAGTATACGGCTGTGTACTTTTTTTTTTTTTAAATACAGTTTATTTGGCTCTAGTGTTCTGGGTTCTGTGTGCCTGCAATACCCTTTTTGTATACCAGGTGTAAATACCCACCGTCTGACCTGTTAGTACACGGCTGTGTACCTAGAAATATATTTTAAAAAAAAAGCCTGTTCATTGGCACCTGTACTTTGCGTTCTCTTGCAAAATAATTGTATATACGTAGTGTTCATACACACCGTCTGATCTGTTAGTACACGGCTGTGTACCTAGAAATATATTTTAAAAAAAAGTCTTTTCATTGGCACCTGTACTTTGCGTTCTCTTGCAAAATAATTGTATATATGTAGTGTTCATACACACCGTCTGATCTGTTAGTACACGGCTGTGTACCTAGAAATATATTTTAAATAAAAGCCTTTTCATTGGCACCTGTACTTTGCGTTCTCTTGCAAAATAATTGTATATACGTAGTGTTCATACACACCGTCTGATCTGTTTGTACACGGCTGTGTACCTAGAAATATATTTAAAAAAAGCCTTTTCATTGGCACCTGTACTTTGCGTTCTCTTGCAAAATAATTGTATATACGTAGTGTTCATACACACCGTCTGATCTGTTAGTACACGGCTGTGTACCTAGAAATATATTTAAAAAAAAGCCTTTTCATTGGCACCTGTACTTTGCGTTCTCTTGCAAAATAATTGTATATACGTAGTGTTCATACACACCGTCTGATCTGTTAGTACACGGCTGTGTACCTAGAAATATATTTAAAAAAAAGCCTTTTCATTGGCACCTGTACTTTGCGTTCTCTTGCAAAATAATTGTATATACGTAGTGTTCATACACACCGTCTGATCTGTTAGTACACGGCTGTGTGCCGAGAAATATATTTAAAAAAAAGCCTTTTCATTGGCACCTGTACTTTGCGTTCTCTTGCAAAATAATTGTATATACGTAGTGTTCATACACACCGTCTGATCTGTTAGTACACGGCTGTGTACCTAGAAATATATTTTAAAAAAAGCCTTTTCATTGGCACCTGTACTTTGCGTTCTCTTGCAAAATAATTGTACATACGTAGTGTTCATACACACCGTCTGATCTGTTAGTACACGGCTGTGTACCTAGAAATATATTTAAAAAAAGCCTTTTCATTGGCACCTGTACTTTGCGTTCTCTTGCAAAATAATTGTACATACGTAGTGTTCATACACACCGTCTGATCTGTTAGTACACGGCTGTGTACCTAGAAATATATAAAAAAAAGCCTTTTCATTGGCACCTGTACTTTGCGTTCTCATGCAAAATAATTGTATATACGTAGTGTTCATACACACCGTCTGATCTGTTAGTACACGGCTGTGTACCTAGAAATATATAAAAAAAAAAGCCTGTTTATTGGCACCTGTACTTTGCGTTCTCTTGCAAAATAATTGTATATACGTAGTGTTCATACACACCGTCTGATCTGTTAGTACACGGCTGTGTACCTAGAAATATATTTAAAAAAAAAGCCTTTTCATTGGCACCTGTACATTGCGTTCTCTTGCAAAATAATTGTATATACGTAGTGTTCATACACACCGTCTGAACTGTTAGTACACGGCTGTGAAGGCAAAATATTGTAACAAAAAATAAATAAAATGCGGAGGGGGGCTAGCGGAATCGGACGTGGACGAGGACGGGGGCGCGGAAATGCTGTTGGTGGCCTTGTTGAAGCCAGTGGGGGATACAATGCGTGCTGGTAAGGGTCAGCCAGGATCCCACTCATCCAGAATCCCTGCCTTTATGGGACAGTTAAGCAGGGGGCGGGTTACACCGCTGTTGAGGCCTGAGCAGGTTGAACAGGTGGTGCAATGGATAGCCGATAGCGCTTCCACACAGTTGTCCACCAGCCAGTCATCCACACAGTCTCACTCTGACCCTCCTTCCTCCACACCTGGCCAACAGAGTCATCCCACCCTTGACCCCTCCCAGGAGCTCTTTTCGGGTCCTTTTTCAGATGTGCCGGAAGAATCCCAGGAGCTAGCAGAGGAATTTGTTTGTAGTGATGCCCAAACACTTGAGTTTTCGCCATCTCCTGCTGATGTGGACCCTGAACCAGCATCTGTTATCATGAGCGATGATGATGATGAGACGCAGTTGCCATCAAGGGAGGCTGTTGGAATGTCCAGTGGGCAGGAGGAGGAGTAGAGTGAGGAAGAGGAGGTGGTGGATGACAAATGACCGACCCCACTTGGCCAGGGGTGATGTCCAGCGGGGAAAGCAGTGGAGAGGTGGTGGTCTGCGCAGCACCGAAAAAGGCAGCAAGAGGCAGAGGGATGTCCAGAGGCAGAGGGATGTCCACAGGCAGAGGGATGTCCACAGGCAGAGGGATGTCCACAGGCAGAGGAATGTCCAGAGGCAGAGGGATGTCCACAGGCAGAGGACAGTCCAGACAGAGAAGTGAGGCCACAGCCAGCAGGGCCGAAGCTGTTCCCGGCAGCGGGCAGTCGCGCGAAGCTCCCCCATCGAGGCCTCGTACTTCTGTGGTGTGGAGATTTTTTAATGTTTGTGCGGATGACAAACTGAGCGCGGTTTGCACACTCTGCCACTCAAAACTGAGTAGGGGCTCTGAGAAGAGCAATATGACCACCTCAGGCATGCGGCGTCACTTGGAATTCAAGCACTGGGCTGAGTGGGAGAGAACAAACGCAATACAACCTGCGCCCGGTCTTGCTGCCACTGCCTCTTCCCCTTTGTTGTGTGCTGCCACTGCGGTCCAGACCTCCAGCCAGGACACCTCCACATCTGCCTCTGCCTCGGCTACTTTGGGGCCTTCTCCTTCAGCCTCCCCTTCCCCCGCCTCTTCGCCTGCACCTTCACACTCCTCGTCCCAACAACTGTCCATCTCGCAGGCGTTCGAGCGCAGGCGGAAGTACGCCTCGAGTCACCCCCAAGCCCAAGCCTTAAACTGCCACATCTCCAAACTGCTGGCCCTGGAGATGTTGCCGTTTAGACTTGTGGAGACGCAGGCCTTCCGCGACCTGATGGCGGCTGCCGCACCTCGCTATTCCGTCCCCAGCCGCCACTACTTTTCCCGGAGTGCCGTCCCCGCCCTGCACCAGCACGTGTCGCGTAACATCAGGCGGGCCCTGAGGTACGCAGTCAGCGCAAAGGTCCACTTGAACACCGACTCGTGACAAGCGCTTGCGGCCAGGGACGATACATTTCTTTGACGGCACACTGGGTGAATGTTGTGGAAGCGGGGACTGGTCGCAAACAGAGACGGGCCTACCCTACCACCCCCGCCCAAGATTGCCAGCATGGGTTCTGATACACCCCCCTCCTCT
>ONZH01001112.1:0-23118 GCA_900303285.1 Rhinella marina | reverse complement strand
CAGGGGAAGCATGTCTGGGTGCATATAACGGGCCCAAGTCGCACTATTACGCCACTATCACAGCCTCTCAACAATACACTCCAAAGACAATATAACCTCTCTGTAAAGTGAGACCATACAAGGAAACCTTCTTTCCTCTGGACCCCAAGCCAAACTAGACAAAAAAGAAGATAAAATTCTGCACCCCTTAAAATCACGTTGCCTATGACAACCACAGATGGCATAGGCAAGGGGGAAAGCAATCAAGCCATCACTATTTTTCCCTCTGTGCCATCCCTGCCTTGCCCAGGCACATGTCCCAAAACATCATCCACGCCCGAGTAACACGGTTACTGCAAAAGGCCATTTGACCACCAACACTTTGGTTTGAGGCCGGGGATGCTACATCTCCCTGACAGCACACTGGGTGAATGTTGTGGAGACGGGGACGGGCAAACCTGCTACCCCCACCCAAGTTTTGGGCCTTGGTTCTGTCTGGATTTCCGCAACCCTTACAGACAGCTCGGCAAACCCCTCCTTCTCCTTCTAGATTTGTTAAATCTGTCCACCACCCAGTCAAGTCCACAAAGTCCAGTCTCGTCGATAGCCTGCAGAAACTGCAGGGACCTCACTCTGACCCTCCTTCCTCCCACCCTGCCCAATGTTATCAAACCCAGTGTTCCCACCCATGCAAGAATCGCAGGAGCTATCTGAGGATTTTGTTTGTTCTGATGCCCAAACACTGGAGCAAGCTCCATCTCTAGCTGATGGTGGTGTGGAACGGGCACTAAAGTGTAAAATGATTAGGGACGATGATGAGACACAGTTGCCAGCAAGGGAGGCTGTTGGAGCAAAGTGAGGCAGTGTAAGAGGAGGTGGTTGAGTTTTATCGAAGTCAGTGACCCGACCTGGCCCAGTGTCATGTCTAGCAGGTAAAGCAGTGGGGATGTTGAGGGATGCGTAGGACCGCAAAAGGCAGGAAGAGGCCGTGGGCTGGCCAGAGGCTCATGGAGAAGGCAGGCTAGAGCCCGCAGGGCTGCATCTCTTCCCTATAACAGGCCCCCACACAAAGCTCTCCCATCGAGGACTCTTAGGTCCTTGTTGTGAAAATATTTTAATGAGTGTGCAAAGTTAGCTTGAGGTGAGCCCTCGAAAAAATTGTATGGAGGCCCAAGAGGTGAGCCCTCGAAAAAATTAAGTGGAGGCCAAAGAGGTGAGACCTCTTAAAAATTGTATTAAGGCCCAAGAGGTGAGCCATAATAAAAATTGTTTGTAGGCCCAAGAGGTGAGACCTCTTAAAAATTGTTTGTAGGCCCAAGAGGTGAGCCATGATAAAAATTGCTTGTAGGCCCAAGAGGTGAGCCATGATAAAAATTGCTTGTAGGCCCAAGAGGTGAGCCATGATAAAAATTGCTTGTAGGCCCAAGAGGTGAGCCATGATAAAAATTGCTTGTAGGCCCAAGAGGTGAGCCATAAATATATATATTTTTTTTTTTTTTTTTTTTTTTACGGAGCAATTCTACGGCGGTTAAGGAGGAGGAGGAGGAGGTGGAGGAGGAAATGGCACTTCATACAGATGGCACTTCACTTTTGGCTGCTTTCCACTGTTGGAGAAGCAAAGTCCGGGTCAATCCACTTGCTGTTCATTTTGATTAGCGTCAGCCTGTCGGCACTGTCGGTTGACAGGCGGCTGCGCTTATCGGTTATAATGCCCCCGGCTGCGCTGAACACCCTTTCTGATAGCACGCTGGCGGCAGGGCAGGCAAGCACCTCCAAGGCGTACAGGGACAGTTCCAGCCACGTGTCCAACTTGGAGACCCAGTAAGTGTAGGACGCCGAGGGATCGGGGAGGACAGGGGTACGGTCTGCCAGGTACTCCCACAACATCCGCCGATACTTGTCCCTCCTGCTGATAGCGGGCCCCGCAGTGATGGAAGTTGCACGAGGGGGTGCCATGAACGTGTCCCACACCTTGGAGAGTGTTCCCCTGGTGGCTGTGGGCCTGATTGATGTTGTGGGACTCTGGGAGACCCTCTCCTCTCTGCCGCCAGCGATGGTGGGTGGGAAAATCTCCATCATGTTCTGCACGAGTTCCCTCTGGTATTCCAGCAATCGATTCGTCCTCTCCTCTACCGGAATAAAAGAGGAGACGTTATCTTTATACCGGGGGTCCAGGAGTGCGAAGACCCAGTACAGTTTGTTCTCCACTATCCGGACAACACGTGTGTCCCGGGAAAAGCAGCCCAGCATGAAGTCAGCCATGTGTGCCAGACTCTGAATAGGCATGACGTCACTGCCCCCACCAGAAGGATCACTTGCCATTTCCTCCTCTTCCTCTTCCGCCTCCTCTCCGCCCCATCCGCGCTGAACCAATGGGACGCACACAGCCTGACTGCTACCCTCGCCGCCAGCATCCTCCTCCTCTTCCACAGCCACCTCCACGTCGTCCTCCTCCTCCTCATCCTCCTCCTCCTCCTGCAACTGCCACCGAGAAGCAGACAAAAGTGTGGTCTGACTGTGTAGCTCCGTTGCGTCTCCTCCTACCCCCGTCTCCTCTGCGTGCAATGCGTTCTCCCTTATTGCGATGAGCAATTCTTTAAGGACGCATAGGAGCGGGATGGTTACGCTCACTATAGCGTCCTCGCTGCTGACCTTCTTGGTGGACTCCTCAAAGATACGCAGTATATTGCATATGTCTGCCATTCATGGCCACTCGTGGTTGGCAAACTGAGGGAGCTGAGTTGGAGGCACGCGTGGATTCATAATCTGGTACTCCATCAATGCTCTCTGCTGCTCACACACCCTGGCCAACATGGAATAGGTGGAATTCCAGCGAGTCGGCAGGTCGCACAACAGCCGATGTTCAGGCAAATGGAGGCGTTGCTGGAGTTTTTTTAAGCTAGCAGCAGCTACAGTTGACTTCCGAAAGTGAGCGCACAAGCGCCGCACTTTCACCAGTAGCTCTGCCAGGTTGGGGTAAGTCTTTAGAAATTTTTGGACTACCAGATTAAAAACGTGGGCCAGGCATGGTACGTGATTGAGTTCGGCAAGCTCCAGAGCCGCCACCAGGTTACGGCCGTTATCGCACACGACCATGCCTGGTCCTAGCTGCAGCGGCGACAGCCACATCTCCGTCTGCTGCAATATGGCGTCCCTCACCTCTGGGGCGCTGTGCTTCCTGTCGACCAAGCTGATGAGCTTAAGCACCGCCTGCTGACGTCTCCCCGCGCCAGTGCTGCAACGCTTCCAGCTAGCGGCTGAGGGCGATGTTAAGGCAGAGGAGGAGGAGGAAGAGGAGGGGGGTTTATCAGAACCCCTGCTGGCAATCTTGGGCGGGGGTGGTAGGTAGGCCGTCTCTGTTTGCGACCCCGTCCCCGCTTCCACGTCCACGTCCGATTCCGCTAGCCCTCCGCATTTTATTTTTTTTGTTACAATATTTGGCGTACACAGCCATATACTACCAGGTCAGACGGTGTGTATTAACACCACGTATATAAAAGAGTTTTGCAGGCACGCAGAACGCACAGTACAGGTGCCAAATAAAAGGACTTTTTTTAAAAAATATTTCTAGGTACACAGCCGTGTACTACCAGGTCAGACGGTGTGTATTAACACCACGTATATAAAAGAGTTTTGCAGGCACGCAGAACGCACAATACAGGTGCCAAATAAAAGGCCTTTTTTTTAATATTTCTAGGTACACAGCCGTGTACTACAAGGTCAGACGGTGTGTATTAACACCACGTATATAAAAGAGTTTTGCAGGCACGCAGAACGCACAATACAGGAGCCAAATAAAAGGACTTTTTTTTAAATATTTCTAGGTACACAGCCGTGTACTACAAGGTCAGACGGTGTGTATTAACACCACGTATATAAAAGAGTTTTGCAGGCACACAGAACGCACAATACAGGAGCCAAATAAAAGGACTTTTTTTTTAATATTTCTAGGTACACAGCCGTGTACTACAAGGTCAGACGGTGGATATTAACAGCACGTATATAAAAGAGTTTTGCAGGCACGCAGAACGCACAATACAGGTGCCAAATAAAAGGACTTTTTTTTTTTAAATAATTCTAGGTACACAGCCGTGTATTAACAGGTCAGACGGTGTGTATTAACACCACGTATATAAAAGAGTTTTGCAGGCACGCAGAACGCACAATACAGGTGCCAAATAAAAGGCCTTTTTTTTTTATATTTCTAGGTACACAGCCGTGTACTACAAGGTCAGACGGTGTGTATTAACACCACGTATATAAAAGAGTTTTGCAGGCACGCAGAACGCACAATACAGGTGCCAAATAAAAGGCCTTTTTTTAAATATTTCTAGGTACACAGCCGTGTACTACAAGGTCAGATGGTGTGTATTAACACCACGTATATAAAAGAGTTTTGCAGGCACGCAGAACGCACAATATAGGTGCCAAATAAAAGGACTTTTTTAAAATATGTCTGATTACACAGCCGTGTACTAACAGGTCAGACGGTGGGTATTAACAGCACGTATATAAAAGAGTTTTGCTGGCACGCAGAACGCACAGTACAGGTGCCAAATAAAAGGCCTTTTTTTTTAATATTTCTAGGTACACAGCCGTGTACTACAAGGTCAGACGGTGTGTATTAACACCACGTATATAAAAGAGTTTTGCAGGCACGCAGAACGCACAATACAGGAGCCAAATAAAAGGACTTTTTTTTAAATATTTCTAGGTACACAGCCGTGTACTACAAGGTCAGACGGTGGATATTAACAGCACGTATATAAAAGAGTTTTGCAGGCACGCAGAACGCACAGTACAGGTGCCAAATAAAAGGACTTTTTTTAAAAAATATTTCTAGGTACACAGCCGTGTACTACAAGGGCAGACGGTGGATATTAACAGCACATATATAAAAGAGTTTTGCAGGCACGCAGAACGCACAATACAGGTGCCAAATAAAAGGCCTTTTTTTTAAATATGTCTGATTACACAGCCGTGTACTAACAGGTCAGACGGTGGGTATTAACAGCACGTATATAAAAGAGTTTTGCAGGCACGCAGAACGCATAGTACAGGTGCCAAATAAAAGGCCTTTTTTTAAAAATATGTCTGATTACACAGCCGTGTACTAACAGGTCAGACGGTGGGTATTAACAGCACGTATATAAAAGAGTTTTGCAGGCACGCAGAACGCACAGTACAGGTGCCAAATAAAAGGACTTTTTTTAAATATGTCTGATTACACAGCCGTGTACTAACAGGTCAGACGGTGGGTATTAACAGCACGTATATAAAAGAGTTTTGCAGGCACGCAGAATGCACAATACAGGTGCCAAATAACAGGACTTTTTTTTAAATATGTCTGAGTACACAGCCGTGTACTAACAGGTCAGACGGTGGGTATTTACACCTGGTATACAAAAAGGGTATTGCAGGCACACAGAACCCAGAACACTAGAGCCAAATAAACTGTATTAAAAAAAAAAAATGTACACAGCCGTATACTGCCAGAAGATCAGATGGTGCATATACACACTAGGTATATAACAGGGTTTTGCAGCCAAAAAGAACGCAGAACAGTAGTGCCAAATTTAGTTTGGTATGTAGCAGAGCACCTAATACACCACTAATGCCTCTCTCTGTCCCTACTCCAGCAGCTATCCCTGAATACAGCAGCCGTTCTCTGCAGAGTGTATATAGTAGTAAAGCTATCACTGTACTGCACTATAGTAGCCCTGCAGTAGTAGGCTTTTAATCACGCTCCTGCCTGTCCAACAGCTAAAACCTATCTCTCCCTTCTCCAGCCTCTGTCCCTGACTAAGTTCACGCAGCATATGCGTACGAGCAGGAAGACCTGAGTTATTAATATTCGAGGTCACGTGGTTTTTCCAGCCAATCCATGTAGACGCCGTTTTCGCGCTGCCAGCGTGCTCCGCAGGCCTGTCATAACCCCCCTGCATGGTGATTGGTGGAAAAAGAGCGCCAGGGAAGGTGGGAGGGGAAACGAATTCTAAGTGCGCCATCGCCGTTATACTCGATCGAAATCGAGTATGCCGAATAGCGTAGTATTCGATCGAATACCGGCTTGATCGAACACTACTCGCTCATCTCTAGTCATCATCCTCATCATCATGTGTGTTGCAACAAGTGTCAGCTTTTCCCTCTAGCTGTGCCAGTGAAAAGTCTACCTCCAACTGAATGTCCTCCTCCACATATTCCTACATGTGCAGGTCCCCAGTAGCCACATGGCAGCAATCCTTTGTTGGAAGGCATCTTCATAGGCTATGAGTATACATGTCCCTGATGAGCTGCCACTGCCTGTGCTCCTGTAAATCATGCTGTGGTGGTCTAGTGCATGATGAAATCACTGGCCACGCTGCTAGTACAGACACACCAGTATATGCAAAGTGCAATTCCAGTGCTTTGGAACATCACAGATCTAGCACTGCATAGGCAAACCATTCTGTTCTTGCCAGTTCAGGAGGACATTCGTAGCCACATGAGAATGGTTGAAATTCACATATACTCTTCTGGACATAGTTACCAAGTAGGGATGAGTGAACCCGTGGAAGTTCTGGTTTGGTGGGTTTGGCCGAACTTCAGATCTAATTTCAGGTTTGGGACCCATACTTGACTCTGAACCCAAACCCCATTGAAGTCAATGGGGACCCAAAATTCACTTTATTATTTTCCATTAATTTATAACATATTGGAAAATAATAGCATTCTTAAGACAGAATGCAAAAGAATATGGCCATTTAGGGGTTAAAAAACTAAACAAAGAATTTACCTCATCCACCTCTTAACCCCTAAATGGTCATATTATTTTGCATTCTGTCTTAAGAAAGCTCTTATTTTCCGATATAACCATGTTATAACGGAATGTAATAAAATCACCTGACCACCGAACCTGAACCGGACTTCAGTGAAAAAGTCCTGGTTCGGGTCGTCCCTATCAGCAAGCCTTCTGAAAGCCATTATACTGTACATAATTAAAAGACATTGCATGAGAAACAAATGACTGGCACCATCCAAGGAGCATATACTATATTTTTCAAATGCAGAACAGCCATGATGTTCCTTCCATTGTCGATGACTACATTTCTTAGTTGTAGTTGGCAGGAGGATATCTATCCTGCTTGATGCAGATTAGCAACTGGCCTGCTGTGTGGCTTCTTTTGCCTAAGCTCCTCAGTTGTAAGACAGCATGGCAATTATTCAGCTTAGGTTACTTTCACACTTGCAGTAGCCTTTTCTGGCAGGCTGTTCCGACGGGGGAACAGCCTGTCGGATCCGTGCTAACACTAGCCCACCATGCCACTGGAAGTCTGCTTCGGCCCCATTCACTATAATAGGGCTTGGCTGGAGGTCCGGCCACAGCACAGCAAAAATTTTTCACCGGAAAGACCAGGCTTTTTCTTATCCAAACCATTCTTTCTTTCAAATTGTCTTTTTATTGAATGGAACAAATATGATATGATACAGGAATAAACACTTTATAATAGTCGTACAATTATGATCTGCTTTTAGTACAATCGTCACGCAGGACGACCTTATGACAAAATCACCATTTTCAGAAGACAAATACATTGGTACAAGTTGAGTAGAACAAATAATGGCATCTTTGAGATGTATTTGACACTGTTTAACCTGGATCAACTATTTAGTATGCTAGTAGTTTTTTGTATATCTCTTAATAATATAAAAATGAGTTTCTGTCTGTCTGTCTGTCTGTCTGTTCTCTATGCGCGACCAAACTACTGGACCGATTTTCACCAAATTCGGCACACAGGTACATCAGGTGTCTGGGAAGGTTTTAGACCAGGTCTCATCTCTCTAGGACATACCGTTCCTGAGATATTCCCAAAATATGATCTCCATTAGCCAACATTACAACTGGGAGCTTTGGTTTTAAACTCCAACTGCCATTCTCTGCAAAGCCACACACAGGGAGGGCAGGTTTCCATAACAACCAGGTAATTATCAGCAGCTGAGGATCTCATCCATTTCTATTCACTGACACTGTTAAAGGTATTCCGGTTACCATAAATATAACTTATGTTTTTTTCTATTACTACAGTTCAGTAGTAATAAAAGATGTTTTCCTCCACTGCTGTCTATTGCGTGGGCTCATAAATAAGCATTGTATTGACCTTTAATTCAGGCCACCCTAAAAGAAGTACTTAAAACCCCCGCCCCAGGTCTCACTAAGCCACACCCCCGACTCCATCAGGCCACACCCCCTTTCACTCCGCAGCCAAAAGAGATTGAAAAAATAAAGGTAAAAATCAACTTCTGTCAGCTGCAGGGATGGGTGGGAGGTTGACTTTCTTTCTGCAACAACACACACAAACATTAAATAAAATAGATTAAATATACCCATGCGAAGCGTCTTGCTAATCCACGCCCCCGACTCTGTCAGGTCACGCCCCCTCCCACTCCGCAGCCAATGGGAATTGAAAAAAATGAAGGTAAAAATAAACTTCTGTTTGCTGCAGGGGTGGGAGGGTGAATTTCTCTCTGCAACGACACACAAAAATTTTAGATAAAATAGACTAATTATAGACTACAACTGTTCGAATCGTCTTGCTAAGTCACGCCCCCAACTCTGTCAGACCACGCCCCCTCCCACTCTGCAGCCATTCTGCAACGACACACAGAAACATTAAATGAAATAGATTAAATCACCCATGCGAAGCGCTTTGCTAAGCCACACCCTCAACTCTGTCAGGTCATGCCCCCTCCCACTCCGCAGCCAACAGGGATTGAAAGAATGAAGGGAAAAATAAACTTCTGTCAGCTGCAGGGGTGGGAGGGTGAATTTCTCTCTGCAATGACACACAAAATTTTAGATGAAATAGACTAATTTCAGACTACAACCATTCGAAGCATCTTGATAATCCACACCCCCAACTCTGCCAGGCCACGCCCCCTCCCACTCCGCAGGCAATGGGGATTGAAAAAAATCAGCTGCAGGGGTGGGAGGGTGAATTTCTCTCTGCAACGACACACAAAAATCGTAGATGAAATTGACTAATTTTAGACTACGACCATTCAGTACTAATAAAAGATGTTTTTTCCACTGCTACCCATTGCAGGTCCACATAAATTACCATGTCATCGACCTGTAATTCATGCCACTCTGACCCCCGCCCCAGATCTCTCGAAACCACACTCCGACTCTGTCAGGCCACGCCCCCTCCCACTCCGCAGCCAACGGGGATTGAAAAAATGAAGGTAAAAATCAACTTCTGTCAGCTGCAGGGGTGGGAGGGAGGTTGGATTTCTTTCTGCAACAACATACAGAAACATTAAATGAAATAGATTAAATATAGCCATGCAAAGCAATGTTTTCTTCCACTGTTACCCATGGCGTGTCCTCATAAATTACCATGGCATCGACCTGTAATTCTGGCCACCATCGCCCCAGGTCTTGCAACATCACGCCCCCGACTCAGTCAGGCCATGACCCCTCCCACTCCGCAGCCAATGGAGATTGAACAATTGAAGGTAAAAATCAACATCTGTCAGCTGCAGGGATGGGAGGGAGGATGACTTTCTCTCTGCAACGACACACAGAAACATTAAATGAAATAGATTAAATATACCCGTGCAAAGCAATGTTTTCTTCCACTGCTACCCATTGTGTTTCCTCAAATTACCATGGCATTAACCTATAATTCAGGCCACCCTGAAATGAAGGACTTAACCACCAACCCCGTGTCCCATTAAACCACACCCTCTCCCACTCCGCAGCCAATAGGGATTGAAAAAATGAAGGTAAAAATCAATTTCTGTCAGCTGCATTGACTTTCTCTCTGCAACGACACACAGAAACATTAAATAAATAGATGAAATATACCCAGGCGAAGCCGGGTCTTTCTGCTAGTACAGTATAAATAACATTAATATTGTCTTTATTGAACATATTACCGTAGTTATAAATATGCAATCGGTAACAATACAGTATTTATAATAAACCGAAGGAGAAGAAGAAGAAAGGAGGGAGGGAAATAAGGAACAACGGGGAGTGGAATTGGATCTGAATTGGTTACTGACATTGAGTTTGCGGGCTAGGAAAATGTCAAGACGTGTCCAAACATGGTGCTTTGAATAATCACTGGATGTGAAGGTCCACGTACAGAGGGTAGATTTTTGATTGGGGAGATCTTAGCTCATTTGAGTTAATAACTTGTTTACTCAGAGTTAATTTCCCTATACGACTTCCAGGGTTGCCAGATCACTTCAAACTTATTATGATTACGAAATTCCCAAAAAGAGATATCTTCTAGTCTATAGATTTGATCTACCTTTGCTATCCATTTATGAATGGAAGGGGAGGTAGGAGCTTTCCATGAGGAAGCAAGAAGTAGTCCGGCAGATGTAATTAAGGGGCAAAGAAGAAGTCTGGTATTAATAGGGATACTATCTGGTAGAAGCAGTAGTAGGAAGATCTCAGGAGACTTGACTATAGAAGTGTTGCATATTAGATTAATGGTTTTCACAAGTTCAGACCAGAAAGGAGTGACTGTAGTGCAGAGCCACCACATGTGGAAAAAAGAACCAAGTTCAGATTTGCATTTCCAACAGGTGGGTGGGTAGGATTTATCTATTTTATTGATTCTCTCAGGAGTCATATACCATCTGGTCAGGATCTTGAAACCGTTTTCTTGGATTCTGATGCATGTGGATGAGGTTTTGGGGGATTTCAGGATTTGTTTTAGTAGTGGTTCAGTGAAGGTCGTGTTTAAGTCCTTTTCCCAGGCTTTTATGAATGAGAGGTCTTTCAAATTTCCCTCCCGGGTTTTTAAGAAAGTGTGGTAGAAGAAGGAGAGTAGTTTTCTAGGGGGTTTAGTTTGTTGGATGAGTGACTCGAATTTAGATACCTGAGTGTTAAAGTTGTGTAGTCCAATGTATGTTTTGAGTGAGCTTTTGAGAGAAGAATATGTGATGAAATTGAGCGTTGTTAAGTGTTAGTCCTAGTTTCATATAATGTTTGAATTGCGCCATCTATAAGGAGGGAACATAATGGCATATTATATCTAGCTGGGTGTGAAGGGTCTAATTTGAAGACATCTCTTACTTGAAGGAGGGAAGTGCCATTAGAGGCGAACTTATGTATGGGGTTGAGCTTTTGCCAAGTGGTCCAAGTAGGGCGAGTAAGCAGGTTAGAGATAAGGGGCGGACAGGAGGTGGTTTGCTCCCACAGTATCAGGCTTCTAAGAGGAATTTGTGAGAGGTTTTCCTCTATAGAGATCAAGTATTTTTGTGCAGGTTGACGTAGCCAGTCAATCACTCTGGTCAAGTGGACTGCATCATAGTATGTTTTGATATCTGGTAGGCCAAACCACCCAGCGTTCTGGATCTGATGAGTGTCGAGTAAGCAATTCTAGGACTTTTTTGTTTCCATATGAATGAGAGGAAGATTTGCTTGACCTCTTTAAAGAAATAAGGGGGTATATGTATGGGAAGCGTTTGGAAAAGGTATGCTAATTTAGGGACAATTAAGCTAGAGATTAAGTTTCTCCTTCCAATCCATGAGGTAAAGGGTAATTCCCAAGATTGTAGAGAAAGTTTGATTTGCTTAAGTAAGGGTAGATAGTTTAGTTGGAAGAGATCTGATAGTTGAGGAGATATAAGGATTCCTAGATATTTCAGAGTTGGAGGGGACCAATCAAATTGTGTTTGGGAACATAACTTGGTAGCTACTTGTGAAGGTAAAGAGATATTGAGTATTTGTGATTTGGACATATTAATTTTGAATCCTTATATTAAACCAAAAGTTTCAAAGATGGGTTGTAAATGTGCTAGGGAACTGGATGGGTCTTGTAAAATAAATAAGAGATCATCTGCGAAGGCAGCTACTTTGTGTTCCCTACCTCCACATATTATCCCTTTGATGTTTGGACAATTTGGATTTTTTGTAGAAAGGTTTCAACAGTGAGGATGAAAAGGAGAGGTGAGAGTGGACATCCCTGTCGTGTTCCATTTGTAATGTGAAATGGTTTTGAAAATTGGCCATTAACTGCTATCTGTGCTGAAGGACCCGAATACATAGTAAAAATCGCATTAATAAATTTGACCGGTATGTGATATTTTATAAGGGCTTGTCTGATGTAAGACCAGTCTACCCGGTCAAAAGCTTTTTCCGCGTCTGTTCCTAATAAAACAGCCGGAATTTTTCTGATTTTGGCTAGGTGCATCAATAGGAGCATTCTGTAGGTGTTTTCTCTACCCTCTCTTTGAGGGACAAATCCTACTTGATCCGGATCAATCAGCACAGGTAGAAGCATTTTAAGTCTGTTTGCAAGTAAATATGCAAATAGTTTAAGATCTGAGTTTAAAAGGGAAATTGGGCGGTAGCTTCCACATTATGGATTATAGAGATGTGTGCCATTAAAGATTGTGGTTGGAAGGGAGTGCCAGAAAGTGCTGAATTAAATAGTTTGGTCATGTGTGGCATTATAATATCATGAAATGTTACATAGTAAAATGGGGTCAGGCCATCAGGGCCTGGGCATTTATTTTTTGGAGCTGATTTAAGTGCAGCAAGAATATCTTCTGCTGTGAAGGGTCTGCATAAGTCTTCTGCTTGTGAAGGCTTAATGTGCGGAAGATCTATAGAGTCTAGGAATTGTTTGGTAAGATCAGATTTTAATGTCTTATCTTGGGGGGGGGAGTCTGATTTATTGAGGTTATATAGGTTAGAGTAAAATTCTCTGAACGCTGTGGCAATTTCAGGAGTATTATATTGCTTAATATTTGCAGAGGTATGTATCGCCAAAATAAATGTTTTGCTTTTTCTAGCTTTAACTTGGGCTAGCATGAACTTTGTGGGTTTGTCTCCATGTGCGTAGTATTTATGTTTGAAAGCTATATATGTTTTTCCAGATTGTAGGTTCAAAATTTTCTTTAAGTCAGATTGCAGTGAGGTGAGTAAATGTTCTTTAGCTACGGCTTTAGACTTTTTCTTTATTCTTTCTAGTGAGGAGATTTGCTGGAGAAGATCTTGAATCTGTTTATTGCATGTTTTTTGCATGTGAAGCCAATGAAATTAATTCTCCCCTAAAGGAGGCTTTGTGGGATTCCCACAAGATTGGGGTGATGACATCTTGTGTATCATTAATATGGAAAAATTCTATAAGCTTATCTTTAAGTGACTTACAATGGGTGGGATGTTTAAGGATAGTGTCATTTATTCTCCAAGTAGGGGATTGTTTTGGAAGAGATGAAATATGCACTTTCATGCTGATTGGTGAGTGGTCTGAGAACATATGTGTCAGAATCTTGGGATTGGAACAGTGTTGAAGGGTGTTGGTTTGAGTGAAAAAATAGTCAAGGCGTTTGTAAGACTGATGAGGGGAAGAAAAATGAGTAAAATCCTTCACTTGAGGGTTGAAAAATCTCCAGACATCTTTAAAACCTTTACTATTAAGCGTATGTTTGAGTTTACTTAGCATTTTGAAGGATAGGGAGGATTGACCTGTGGGGTAGTCTTTGAGAGGGTCCATGGCAACATTGAAATCTCCACCTAGTATTATAGTGCCTTCTGCAAAGTCTGAGAACGTTTGCAACATTTCAATTGTCCAAGGGACTTGGTTTTGATTTGGTGCATATATGTTCCCAATTGTGATGGTCTGATTGGCAATTAGGCCTTTAACGAATACATATCTACCCTTGCTATCATTGATATGCGAGGAGTACGTGAAGGAAATATGAGGCTCCAGATGTGGAGGGGCTGTGATACCAGAATGGGAAGTATGTTTTGTTCATTGTAGGCAAGTGACCTTTCTTAAAATGTATTGATGTGTAGCTTTTTGAAATAGGCTAAGATCTGACCTCTTTTCGAAGGAGCGTTGATACCGCGTACGTTATAGGACATCAGTGTAATGTCAGTCATTTTTGTTTGACGTCATGCCATGGATAGAGATGGTGAAGCATATTCTCAGGAGGGTAAAAACTCTTGAGCTAAAGGGGCGACCTGTGAGGAGAAAGAGAAGGAAAGAGGGGGAAGGGGAGGAAACAAACAATAAACCTTGAACATTGTAAGGTTGAAATCTAACAAAGCAGTATTCAGAAAATATTCTGAGTATAACATAAGAGAAAATGTGTGGGTGAGGGAGGAGTTGAATTGTCAACTGACATCTTCAATGCCGCTTCCACTACCACCAGAAAAGAAGAGAGCAAATTATTAACCTGTCACAATGAAAACTGTTAGGAACATTCTGAGACAACAGAAGTTTTCACAAGATGAACAAAAAGGATATTAAGATGGGTAATTTCTACAGCGAAGAAGCAGAGGAGATTCAAGCATTTTCAATGCAGAGTCTTTTAGGTGTCAGTTTTCTAGATCTTCTTCTCATTCTGTTCGATCTGTTAGACTGGGTGGTCTCCCAGGGAGTAGGTGGACGGATGGTAGGTAGTTCAGATAGATCTTTGACTTGGGCCCAGTCCTCTACTGCAGAAGGAGGTATTTCCAAGAGGTCTAGTAACTTGTTAGTGTCTTCTCTGGATCTTATAGTGTATCTCGATCCCTCAATTGTAGTTTGGAGGCCGAAGGGGAAGAGCCATCTATATTGTATATTTTTGGATCTTAATGAATCTGTAATAGGTTTTAAGGCACGTCTTTTTCTCAAGGTGAGAGATGCCAGTTCTTGAAAAAAATGGACTTCTTGGTTCTCAATGAGACACATACCCCCTTCTCTGTGTTGACGCAAAATTGCCTCTTTAGTTCTAAAGTCCATGAGGCGACATAGGACATCTCTTGGGGGTTCTTGTGGCTTGGGTCTTAAAGCCCTATGTATTCTTTCTATGGTAATTTTGTCTGAATGGTCTTCACCCAAGACTGTGACAAACACTTCTTGGACTGTTGTCAGCAGGGACTCAGGGGTTATAGTCTCCGGTATCCCTTTAAGATGTAAATTGTTTCTCCTTCCCCTGTTGTCTTCATCTTCCACATAATTAAATAGGGAGTTCAGATATGTTTGGCATTTTAGAAAATTATCTGCTGTAGCTGTGGAGTGGTCACTGATAGCAGACTATAAGTTTTCTAGAGATTCAACCCTGTGACCAAGTAGTTTAAGGTCCTGTTTGATATCATTTAAATCTTCTGATAGAGGTTGTAGTGCTTTCGAGAGGGCCTTATCTAAGATTTTTTGGAGGAAAGATCTAGAGAGAGGTAGATCTGACTGAGACATGGTTTCTGAATCATTTATTGCTTCATCTGCTGAGTCTTCCCTGGAGGAGGCGCCCATAGCTTTTGCAGGAGAGTGAGATCTGGGCATAGCAGAGGGTTTTTGAGGAGTAGAGTTGTTTCTTTTCATAAATGTATCCATTCCACCTCAATCCCCTTGGAGTACCCATATTTGACCATTGTGTTCAGGATTCTGAATATATGGTAGTGGAAAAGAGCAGATGGGGGAGGAAGGTTATATTACATTAAATTGTTTGCAAATGTCTTGTTCTCCGATTTCGCCGAGAAGAAAAAAAAAATTGGGTCAGTGGCCCTTTAATCAAAATTAAATGTTCCTTCGGCGATATCTGGAGAACTATAGTTAGTTCTTAAAAATTGCAGGCACGGCCTGTCCCACTCCTTGCGAAGGTTATATGAAGATAAGATTCAAAAAAGAGGGTTTTCAGGAGTGCGAGGAGAGCCCACAACTCACCCTTACCCGGGTCTCGACCAAGATGGCGACAGTCCCTCATGTGGTGCATGGTAATAAGGATGTAGACTGTGGATTATCTCCTTAAAGCTGACCGTGATCTCCAGAGGACACAGCCCAGGTGTAGGTGAGGACGGGGAATGCACCCGGAAAGGCAAATTAATGTCAGGTAAGGCTCTTTGGAGCCGGCTGGGCTCAGACACGATCAGCGTGGCTAGAAATTTAGGTCGCAGCTTGGTTGCGTGAATAGGCCGCTAAGAGAAAAGCTTACCGATCAGAGAAATTTTTGGTCTCAAATGGTAGAGGAGGTCTTCCTGAGCACGATATGAGTGATATAACTCAGAAGTTGCCGGAGTTTATCTTCTTTTTAGAGTCTTTTATCTCGAGTGGTGAGGAGAGAGCTTGAGACGCGTCTGGCTCTGTCGGCAGCAGGCTCCACCCCCTACTTATCCAAACCATTCTGAGATTGTTTTCTTGTGACACATTGTACTTCATGATACTGGTAAATTTGAGTCGATATATTTCACCATTATTTATTTAAAAAAAAAGTCCAAACATTTACCCAAAATTTGGACAAATTTGCAGTTTGCAAGATTTCAATTTCTCTGCTTTTAAGGCAGACAATGATACCTCATAAAATATTTATTACTTTACATCTTTATATTCCCCATATGTCTACTTTATGTTGGCATCATTTTGTAACTGTTATTTATTTATTTATGACGTTAGAAGGGTTAGAATTTCAGAAGCAATTCTTAAAATTTCCAAAACCCACTTTTTAAGGACCAGCCAAACAAAACTCAATAGCTTTTACCCTGATTCTGCATTTTACAGAAACACCCCACATGTGGTGGTAAACTGCTGTAAGGGCACATGGCAGGGCACAAAAGGGAAGGAGCATCGTATGGTGATACAATTTTGGGGTAATTATGATTTTTTGATCGCTTTTTGTGAGGCAAGGTAACAAAAAAAATGGCTGTTCTGGAACAGTTCACCTGACAGGTTAGATCATGTGTTATTTTTATACAGCAGGTTGTTATGGATGTGCCAATATAAAATATGTCAATTTTTTTTTTGTTTCAGTTTTACATAATAAATAGTGATGAGCGAGCATGCTCGGCCGAATATGCTATTCGGACGAGCTTTGCAGTGCTCGGGAACACGCGATGTGCTGGAGCGCCATGCTTGAGTCCCCTCCCCGCACGCTAATTAGCCAATTAGCGTGCGGGGAGGTACTGGCATTCACTGTAATGCCGTAGCAATCTTGGCTACTGGCATTACAGTGATTGGCTTGCCGGGAACGCGTTATCGGGTGCTATAAAGCACCAGGTGACATGTGACCGGCTCAGACCGAGTCAGGGAGAGCTGCTGCAAGGAGGGACAGATAGTGTAGGGAGAGAAATTGGCTAGACAGGGCTAGATTTTGAGTTGAAAAGACCCAAAAGCCCTTTTAAGGGCTATTGTGATATCTGGCTACAATATTTTTTTTTTTTTTGGGGGGGGGGTTAAAATTGAGCAAGGTGGCCTGACCCTAACGCCACCTGCGCAGCTGGTGCATTCTAATACTTTCTGTATCCTATATACCTGGCACGTGTTGCAATTTTTTCTGCCGCTAATCAAAGTTTTCCTTACGCTAACACCACCTGCACAGCGTGTGCATTATTACGTTTCTGTAGTCTATATACCTGACATCCATTGCTATTTTTTCTGCCGCTAATCAAGCCGACAGCACCTCATCTGCGCCTGCTGTATAACGTTTACGCAAGGAGGCACAGATAGTGTAGGGATAGGATTTGGCTAGGCAGGGCTAGTTGTTCTGTTAAAAAGACACAAAAGTCTATTGTTATAGCTGGCTGCAATTTATTTTTTTCTCTTGGGGCAAAATGAACGCAAGTTTGCCTGACGCTTACAGCACCTGCACAGCTGGTGCATTCTAATACTTTCTATATCGTATATACCTGACATCCGTTGCTATTTTTTCTGCCGCTAATTAAACCGTTAGTACCTCATCTGCGTCTGCTGTATAACGTTTGCGCATTCTAAATATTTGACATTTGGTGAAATTTTTCTGATCATACACTTAATAAAAAACTGCACTACTGTACTTGTGACAAAGTTGCATATATACTATTTAATATGCGCAAGGCGAGCAGTAAGGGACGGGGAAGTGGGCGTGCTGCTGATGAACGGTGATTTGATTGAACAATCTTGTTGCACTCTAGACAGTTTGCATCGGAGTAGGGTTCGCACCCCGTTAAATAGAATAAAAGTTGACTCCGATGTACTTTTGAGTTGCTTTTATTTAAACGATTACGGCAATAACAGTACAAAGTGACGTTTCGGCCGTGCTGGCCTTCTTCAGACTCTGTTGCCGTTTGTACTGGAGAAATGGAGAGAGCGCTGTAATAACCAAGCAGCGCTTGCTGCTGTAAAGGGATGGCGCCAACCTACAGCAAGGCATGGTTGTGTCTGATAACGACCGCAATTTGGTGGCGGCTTTGGAGCTGGCCAACCTCCCACACATACCATGCTTGGCCCATGTCTTCAACTTAATGGTTCAGCAGTTTCTGAAAACCTACCCCAATTTGCCTCAGCTACTGGTAAAGGTGCGCCGCCTGTGTGCCCATTTCCAAAAGTCACCTACAACTTCAGCTGGCCTGGCAGCGCTACAGCAGCGCTTGCGCTTGCCAGATCACCGACTGCTGTGCGACCTGAGCACGCGCTGGAACTCCACCTTCCACATGTTGGGCAGGCTTTGTGAGCAGCAGAGGGCAGTAGTAGAATACCATCTGCAACACAGTCGGCGCCTTTCCAGTCAGCTTCCGCTCTTCACAAGCGACGAGTGGGCATTGATGTCTGACCTCTGTGAGGTTTTACGCAACTTTGATGAATCTACACAGGGTAGCTATAGCACGTTTACACCCTCTCTTCGGCGTGGATGGGCCGAAGAGGAGGAAGAGGACAAGGAGGAGGAGGATATTGAGAGTCATCCTCCTGGTGAGGAGAGCGAAGCCTTGTCTGTTGGAACTCTGGCACACATGGCTGACTTCATGCTATGCTGCCTTTCCTGTGACCCTAGCGTTATACGCATTGTAGCCAACACTGATTACTGGTTGTTCACGCTGGCAGCAGAGTACTTAGTTCCTTGGCCACCCGAGGAGGGGAGACGAGGGGAACAGACAGCAGTTCCAACAAAGGCAGGCGACACTCTCCAAGGCCTGGGACAGTTTTATGACACCCCAACAGCACCCTCACCCTGATGAGCGGCCTAGTGTCACAAGGAGGGAAAAGTTTTGGAAGATGGTAAAGGAATACCTAACTGACCGTGTCAACGTCCTCAGCGATCCCTCTGTGCTTTATAATTATTGGGTGTCTAAGCTGGACACGTGGCACGAACTGGCGCTCTACGCCTTGGAGGTGCTGGCCTGCCCTGCCGCCAGCGTTTTGTCGGAGCTGGTATTTAGTGCCGCTGGGGGCATAATAACTGATAAACGCATCCGCCTGTCAACTGAAAATGCTGACAGGTCGACGCTTATCAAAATGAACAAGGCCTGGATTGCCCCTGACTTCTCTACTCCACCAGAGGAAAGCAGCTTAACATAAAGGAACTTTAAATGTGGCTTTGAAGGTGTATTGAATACACTGTATTCCCATGTACCCCTTCCTCTTCTCGTCCTCTTCCTCCTCATCCTCCATCACATGAAACTGCTTATTAGGCTGCCTTCGACGTTCACCAGCAGGCCCTGAACCATAATGTTTTAGACAGTCAGCTCCCCAGCAGGCCCTCAACCATGATGTTTTAGATGGTCAGCTCACCAGCAGGCCCTCAACCATAATGTTTTAGACGGTCAGCTCACCAGCAGGCCCTGAAACATAATGTTTTAGACGGTCAGCTCATCAGCAGTCCCTGAACCATAATGTTTTAGACGGTCAGCTCACCAGCAGGCCCTCAACCATAATGTTTTAGACGGTCAGCTCACCAGCAGGCCCTCAACCATAATGTTTTAGACGGTCAGCTCATCAGCAGGCCCAGAACCATAATGTTTTAGACGGTCAGCTCACCAGCAGGCCCTCAACTATAATGTTTTAGACGGTCAGCTCAGCAGCAGGACCTCACCTATAATTTTTTAGACGGTCAGCTCAGCAGCAGAACCTCACCCATAATGTTTTAGATGGTCAGCTCAGCAGCAACACGTCACCCCTTTTGTTTTTGAGTGTAAGCAGCATGCCATCAATCATAATTTTTCAAGGATGTGTCTGATGCCCTCCTTTATGTGTAATAAAGGGTGTATTGGAGTGCCTGTTCCTTGTAATTTTTGTCAGCCCTTTTTCCCTTTGTGCATAGGCTTTATGAGTGTAGGAGTCCCACGACATGAACAATTGTGCCACAATGGGAATGAGGCCCTCCTTTATGTGATATACCAGTTGTATCGGAGTGTCGGTTCCTTGTAATTTTTGGCCGCACTCGCGCTGTACGTACAAGTAAATATATGTTTCCTAACAATATTTCGGCCAAAATCGATTATATTTTTGGTTTTGGGGGGTATTCTTGTCATTTCGTAAAAGTGGCGTAATACTCGGACAACATCGTTAACAGCAGCGACTTTGGAGTCCAAGATGCATCCAGACATCCTCCCCATGCTGTTCCCAAACCATTTCAGTGGTGTTTCCACCATTTTCTCAACTTTCCCTATGAACCAGACACCCTCCCCTCTGCAGAGCAGGGGGTGCCTGGTTTAGTGCTCGGGTTCTCCCATTTACTTCCATTATACTCGGGTGCTCGGCCGAGCACTCGAGCACCACCTAGTGTTCGGCCAGAGCACCCGAACATTGCGGTGCTCGATCAACACTACCACCTACACTACAACCCATCATTTTTAAATTTTTCTGCTGATCGTCTTGGGTAGGGGTTCATGTTTTGCGGGAAGAGTTTTTTCTTTATTTTATTGGTACCATTTTTGGGTACATGTGATTTTTTTTTATCATTCGATGTTACACTTTATAGGGCAAGGTGACAAAAGAATTGGTTCATCTGACTTTTTCTTCTCTTCGAATTTTCTAGGCTTATGCGCTGTGTACACTAGGAGAGTGGAAATGGAGCCAGGAGACTGGCACTACTACACGCATGGGTGGGATTTGGAGTTACAGGGGTGTATCCATTGAAGCGATTTGGGAAGTGGTTATAGCAGACAGTAGAAAAACTCTAGACTCAAGTGTGAGGAATATTTCATGCTGGACTCTATTCGCCTCATTAGCATGCAGCGCGAGACATTTGAAAAAAGAAATTCAGCAAGGAAGTGGTGGACAGGACACATCTATGAGGAATTCAGGGTACATTATATTATGTGAGAATTGAATTGAGACCGTCATCTTGTGTATGTAAACACACATGACAGGTTTTCTTTAAATTACTTTTGAGGGTATGATCCCCTCTACAATGCATTACAATATGGGACTGGGGGTGGGGTCAGCTTTGACTGCAGAAGGGGCGTAACTGCCATTGAATGCCAGGCCCCTGCATTGATCGTGCTTGGACCACTCCATTGCCCACCCGATCATCTTGATGTACTAATTAGGGATGAGTGAACTTTTGAAAAGTTCGGTTCGGTTCGGCGAACTTTCGTGAAGTTCGGATTCGTACGAACCGAACCTAAAACGAACCTTGCTATAACGGCTGAATAATTGCAGCTACAATAGTGGGAGTCTGATAGGGTATAGTTTCGTTTAGTTGCAGTTGCTATTACAATGAAAAAAGTTGAAAAAATCAAAGTGCAAAAATAGTCGTCGACAGCCAGGTCGACAACATTTGACAGCATTGAAGATGTCCGCTGGAGCAGTCCATGTCATGCCAGAGCACCAAAAACACACGGTAGATCGTGGCACCAGCCCAAGAATAGGCTGCATTGAAGATGATGCGGTCTCAGTGACATCACAGGTCAGAAGACAGACAGGCGTACCATTTAATTAGACCTTGTGCACCCCAGAACAGGTACACATTAGCCAAGGTGTAAGTGATTACACGGGACATAGGACACAGAGTGCAAGTTGGCAACACCGGCAGCATTGCCTTGGACCCAGTAGGGTGGAAAAAAGACATTTGACAGTGGAGCCAGCAGCAGTCATAGTACTGTATTGGACCCAGTACGGTTGAGAACAGACAATTGACGGAGGAGGAGGCGGCAGCAGCACTTGATTGCACCCAGGCCAGTATGGTTGAGAACAGACAATTGACGGAGGAGTAGGCGGCAGCACTTGATAGCACCCAGGCCAGTATGGTTGAGAACAGACAATTGACGGAGGAGGAGGCGGCAGCACTTGATAGCACCCAGGCCAGTATGGTTGAGAACAGACAATTGACGGAGGAGGAGGCGGGCAGCACTTGATAGCACCCAGGCCAGTATGGTTGAGAACAGACAATTGACGGAGGAGGAGGCGGCAGCCCTTGATAGCACCCAGGCCAGTATGGTTGAGAACGGACAATTGACGGAGGAGTAGGCGGCAGCACTTGATAGCACCCAGGCCAGTATGGTTGAGAACAGACAATTGACAGAGGAGGAGGCAGCAGCACTTGATAGCACCCTGGCCAGTATGGTTGAGAAGAGACAAGTTGAGGAGGCAGCTTCAGCAGCTCTTGATTGCACCCAGTATGTTTCCAAATAGACAATTGACGGTGGGGGCATTAGTAGGAGCAGTATTCTTTTGGACCCAGAAGTGAAGTTGGAAGCTAAGAATATGCACGCTTGTAAAAATCAGTTTTTATACATGACAAAATGTTGATGTAGAGTTCAGCACAGGACAGTCAACCTTAAAAAAAAACCCTCTAACATTACAGCTAGTCTAGTAGGATACGGATACAGTTAAATAGACATACAACCTCACCCACAGAATCCATGAGGTGAATAAAAGATATTTAAAAAGGCACAGATTCAAGAAGGCTTTACGCCAGTTCCATTATCTAAAAATACATGTCCAATTTTCATGAAATGGACACCTCACTGGCACTCGCTTTACAAATTGACGCAACTACTCTGGTGTCAAACCTGTTGAATCTGGGCCTATGGCTGTTGGCGAGACATATATATATATATATATCTTTGTTACACCAGTTTGATGTCCTAACCGAGTGCAGCGCCCAACCCAATGGATGTATGCTTTTGTGTTTTTTTAGTGCTGTCACCAGCTGGCTTAAAGGGAACCTGTCATCTCGGACCCCCCCCCCTGAACTAGAGTAAGCGTTGTATAGTGTAAGTGATGCTGAATCCGATTATGTAAGCTTTATCTTCATACTCGCTTCCATTCTGACGCTGTGCTCCTACAAACCTGCAGTAAAATGCACTCAGTGGACTCTTCTTTGAGTCCTCTCCATTATGTGAGTGAGCACCGGAGTCCACTGAGTGCATTTTACGGCAGGTTTGTGGGAGCACAGCGTTGGAATGGAAGTGAGTATGAAGATAAAACTTACATATTCGGATTCAGCATCACTTACACTATA
>ONZH01001111.1:0-43913 GCA_900303285.1 Rhinella marina | reverse complement strand
ACATGAGCGGCCCAGGGTCAGTCTCGGTCCCAGCCTCCACCAAGTTAACCCATGTGCCGTCAGTGAGATATAGTGTCCCTGCCCGGCAGCACTTGTCCACGTGTTCCGTGGTTAGGTGGACCTTCTCAGAAACAGCGTTGGTCAGGGCACGGATGATGTTCTGTGACACGTGCTGGTGTAGGGCTGGGACGGCACATCGGGAAAAATAGTGGCGGCTGGGGACCGGAATACCCGAGGGGCAGCCACCGCCATGAGATTGCGAAAAGGCTCGGTCTCTACCAGCCTATAGGGCAGCATCTCCCAGGCTGAGCAATTTGGAGATGTGGACGTTGAGGGCTTGGGCATGTGGGTGGGTGGAACTGTATTTCCTCTTGCGCTCCAGCGTCTGCTGTTAAAGACAGCTGAACGCTGCGCTGGGACAAATTGGTGGACACTGGAGAATCGTGGAGGCGAAGGTGTGGTTTTCCGGCGGGAGGCGCTCGTGCCGGGGTCCTGGGCAGGGGGTTGACTAGCAGAGGCAGCGAGTTACGCAGGGGGTTGACTAGCAGAGGCAGCGAGTGACACAGGGGAGGAGCAGTGGTGTGACCCGCAGGAGGTGGTGAACGGCCTTGGTTCCATTGAGTGGGGTGTTTAGCACTCATATGCCTGCGCATGCTGGTGGTGGTTAGGCTAGTAGTGGTGGCACCCCTGCTGATCCTGGTGTGGCACAGGTTGCACACCACAGTCCATCGGTCATCCTCACTTTCTTTAAAGAACCTCCAGACTTGCAAACATCTAGGCCTCGCCACAGGAGCTTCACTACGTGAAACAGTTGCTGCTGATGCACCAGCTCTGGCCCTGCTTCTCCCTCTGGCCACACCACTGCCTCTTACAACCTGTTCTGGTGCAGCACTCGCCTCCACCTCAGAAGCACTGTCATAACTTGGCATATCAACCCAGCTTTGGTCAGTCACCTCGTCATCCTCCGATTCCTCAGTCTGCTCCCCCCTCGGAATTCCTCCCCTGACAACAACTTCACCACTGTCTGACAACCGTGTCTCCTCATCGTCCGACACCTCTTTACAAACTTCTTCCACTAACTCAACATTGTCATCATGATCATCATCAACACCCACAGACTGCGACAGTTGGAAAACTTGGGCATCAGGAACGAGGTCAGCAGCAACCTGAGAAGTGGTTTATGACTCTGGGAAGGGTCCAGAAAACAGTTCCTGAGAGTATGCCGGATCGCATTCCAAATTTTCCTGGGAGGGGGCAGACTGGGGGATAGGAGGTTGAGGTGGAGGACCAGAGGAGTGCTCCCTTGGGTAACGTGGGTGGACTGTGTGGAAGACTGACTGGTGGACAAATTACTTGAAGCATTGTCCGCAATCCACGACATCAGCTGTTCACACTGTTGTGGTTTCAACAGTCCTCTACCACGTGTCCCTGTAAGTTGAGACATGAAGCTAGGGAGTGTAGCTCTGCGGCGTTCCACAGCTCCCTCATCAGCAGGTACTGTCTCACCCTGCCCAGGACCACGGCCTCTGCCCCCTGCAGTAATTGAATGCCCACGCCCACGCCCTCGTCCTCGACCCTTAGCCCTGGGGTTCAACATTTTCTGTATATGATATAATAATAAATAAATAAACGGGCCTGGTGTACTGAAACCCACAAACTTGTACAGTCTGGTTTAATTAAGTGACGTACAGAAAGTGTCACCTGGACAGAATATACGGATTGGAGTGAGTGTGCTGAACTGTGACACACAGAAAGGTTACACGCAGCTGTGTGAAATGGATTTGTATTACTCAGCTAAAACAACAAATACAACTAATTATTTTTATATATTTTTTTTTCTATATTTTGTTTTGGATTTTTGTTTTTTTTGGAACGTGACATGCAGAAACTATCGTAGAACTGACTGACACCCTACTGACGGTGGCTATTTAGACTGCGACCCAGACAAATGTCGCACAGAGATTTTTAGGATCAAGCTGTATACGTGACAGGTAGCAAATGACTTGATTCTATTCTGTGACATACAGAAAGTGTCAACTGGACAGAATATACGGATTGGAGAGAGTGTGCTGAACTGTGACACACAGAAAGGTTACACGCAGCTGTGTGAAATGGATTTGTATCACTGAGCTAAAACAACAAAAAAACTAATTTTTTTTGTATAATTGAAATAGTAACATAGTAACATAGTAACATAGTTTATAAGGCCGAAAAAAAGACATCTGTCCATCCAGTTCGACCTGTTTTCCTGTCCATCCAGTTCGACCTGTTTTGGATTTTTGTTTTTTTTAGAACGTCACGTGCAGAAACTATCGTAGAACTGACTGACACCCTACTGACGGTGGCTATTTAGACTGCGACCCAGACAAATGTCGCAAAGAGATTTTTAGGATCAAGCTGTATACGTGACAGGTAGCAAATGACTTGGTTCTATTCTGTGACGTACAGAAAGTGTCACCTGGACAGAATATATGGATTGAAGTGAGTGTGCTGAACTGTGACACACAGAAAGGTTACACGCAGCTGTGTGAAATGGATTTGTATCACTGAGCTAAAACAACAAAAAAACTAATTTTTTTTATATATTTTGTTTTGGATTTTTGTTTTTTTTGGAACGTGACGTGCAGAAACTATCGTAGAACTGACTGACACCCTACTGATGGTGGCTATTTAGAGTGCGACCCAGACAAATGTCGCACAGAGATTTTTAGGATCAAGCTGTATACGTGACAGGTAGCAAATGACTTGGTTCTATTCTGTGACGTACAGAAAGTGTCACCTGGACAGAATATACGGATTGGAGTGAGTGTGCTGAACTGTGACACACAGAAAGGTTACACGCAGCTGTGTGAAATGGGTTTGTATCACTGAGCTAAAACAACAAAAAAACTAATTTTTTTATATATTTTGTTTTGGATTTTTGTTTTTTTTGGAACGTGACGTGCAGAAACTATCGTAGAACTGACTGACACCCTACTGACGGTGGCTATTTAGACTGCGACCCAGACAAATGTCACACAGAGATTTTTAGGATCAAGCTGTATACGTGACAGGTAGCAAATGACTTGGTTCTATTCTGTGACGTACAGAAAGTGTCACCTGGACAGAATATACTGGATTGGAGTGAGTGTGCTGAACTGTGACACACAGAAAGGTTACACGCAGCTGTGTGAAATGGATTTGTATCACTGAGCTAAAACAACAAAAAAACTAATTTTTTTTTGTATATTTTGTTTTGGATTTTTGTTTTTTTTGGAACGTGACGTGCAGAAACTATCGTAGAACTGACTGACACCCTACTGACGGTGGCTATTTAGACTGCGACCCAGACAAATGTCGCACAGAGATTTTTAGGATCAAGCTGTATACGTGACAGGTAGCAAATGACTTGGTTCTATTCTGTGACGTACAGAAAGTGTCACCTGGACAGAATATACGGATTGGAGTGAGTGTGCTGAACTGTGACACACAGAAAGGTTACACGCAGCTGTGTGAAATGGATTTGTATCACTGAGCTAAAACAACAAAAAAACTAATTTTTTTTGTATATTTTGTTTTGGATTTTTGTTTTTTTGGAACGTGACGTGCAGAAACTATCGTAGAGCTGACTGACACCCTACTGACGGTTGCTATTTAGACTGCGACCCAGACAAATGTCGCACAGAGATTTTTAGGATCAAGCTGTATACGTGACAGGTAGCAAATGACTTGGTTCTATTCTGTGACGTACAGAAAGTGTCACCTGGACAGAATATATGGATTGGAGTGAGTGTGCTGAACTGTGACACACAGAAAGGTTACACGCAGCTGTGTGAAATGGATTTGTATCACTGAGCTAAAACAACAAAAAAAACTAATTTTTTTTATATATTTCGTTTTGGATTTTTGTTTTTTTTGGAACGTGACGTGCAGAAACTATCGTAGAACTGACTGACACCCTACTGATGGTGGCTATTTAGAGTGCGACCCAGACAAATGTCGCACAGAGATTTTTAGGATCAAGCTGTATACGTGACAGGTAGCAAATGACTTGGTTCTATTCTGTGACGTACAGAAAGTGTCACCTGGACAGAAAATAGTGAGTGTACTGAACTGTGACACACAGAATGGTTCCACACTGCTGTGTGCAATGGATTTGTATCACTGAGATATAACATAAAAAAAAGGGGGTTATATATGGCGATAGCTGCACTATTAGTGCCAGCCAGCCAGCCAAGCCACGAGACAAAAAAAAATGTCTTCTAGCCCTTAGAAGGGCTGTTGGGTTCTTTGTGGGTGATTCCTGCCTAACAGAGAACTAAATGCAGGCCCTAACACTCTCCCTGAAAGGCAGCAGCTCTATCCCTAACTACATCCAGACGGCATCTGAGCCGAGCACCGCAGCCAGTCACTAGTATATTCCAGGGTCACCTGATCAGGCCAGCCAACCCCTGCTATTGACATGTAAGGGCCCCACGTGATGCTGGGTGTACCGTAGAGTCTCCTGGCTTGTGATTGGCTGTGTTTATAGGCGCCAAAAAAGCACGATGCGGAAGTTGCCATTTCCTCGAGCATGGCGAGATACTCGTCCGAGCAGCGAGCACTTACGAGTACCCTAATACTTGAAGTATGCTCGCTAATCTCTAATTAACACCCCAAAACTTGTTGTATCAGACCACAATTTCACCCCAATAACAGAATCAATAATTAGAGCACTTTGTAACCCCAATTAGTGCAGCAAAGTGTAATAGAATAGCTCCTATTACCCAGGCTTTACACTCTCTTATTAGTACCTGCTCTCTCACTACAGTGTGAATAATGCCTCCATATCCTTTCCCTACATTATGAATAATCTTTCCCTGAACTGCTGAATAGTTATTTGTGGTGAATAAATTGTTTCCCAATCACAGTCCGTAGTGCCTGTCATGTCTCTCTCTGCACCAAGTTCACTGTAAAATGGCAGAGACCGAGCAGGCTGAGACTTTTTATAGGGCTGTGACATCACATTACACTTTTTACCATTTATATAACTGAAGAACATTTTAGGGTTAATTTTACTCTATTTGGCAATGAATGCCTCAGTCTCCAGCTTGGCTGCTTTTATTTGTATTTTACATATTATATTTTATTCATTTTAGTTTTTCAGTACTTCTTCGCTATCCTCCTGTTAGTGATTTAAATGCTTTCTTTTTGTCATGTATTGCTTCCTATACATTTCTATTTATCCACATTGTTTTTTTTCTTGTTCCTTACCCTTTTATTTCCTTAAAGGGAGTCTGTCACCTCATTTTCACCTATATAACTAACAGCACTGCCCCACAGAAGATTGCAGACATATCCCAGACATACCTGTGCACTGTGTGTCTGTATTACATGTCCAGGAAAAGCACTTTCATTCTGCTGAAAAACAGCTCCCAAGTGCCCGGCTGAAAGTGAAACTAAAAACATCTTTCTCTCCCGACTCGATTTCTAACAGCTATATCTTCTGATATAGTGGATATAATGCTGTGATTTTGGAATCATTTGAAAGCTTGGAAATAAGGTCAGAACCATTTTTCTGTCTGCTACGAATCCCAAGATATAAGCAGCTAAAGCAGCTCTCCCTTCTTCAGTCTGGTTTGCTTTGGGCACTTGCCGCAGCAGAGCCGGGACTTAGGAGCTGTTTTCCTACAGAATAAAAGTGCTTTTCGTGGATATGGAATAAAGGCACAAAGTGTACACAGGTATGTCTGAGATGTATATACAATCTTCTGTGGGGCCCCTCCCCTCCCACTCTCTGGTTTTGACGATCCTTTCGAAAGAGACTGTAACCTTGTACGTTAACCACCCAGTCATAGCTATCATCCAGTTACGTCTTAGTTATCCCCAGTATGTCATAGTCACACATCATCACACATTATTACTTCCAGGACTTCCAGTGCACCAGTTGTATTAGTCAGGCTTCTGGCATACATACAATTAAAGTGTAACTATCATATTTTTTTTTATTTGCTAGTTTAATAGAGCTAGGCTGGATTGGCTGGCAGGAAACTGCTGGCTACATGGGAAGTGGGGGAAGGCAGTTTTGGCCTCAGAGAACTGGCAGAGGAGCCATCTTGAGAAGATCCTCATATTGTAGAGGTTAAAACAGCCATAACTAAGGGAAAAAACTCAAGGAAAACAGTGGTATGTGAAGAAACTAAAGACTGCTTTATGCATAATGCTCCACCAACAGTAACATATGCCAAAATTAATTTTTGATGAAAACATGACAGTTACACTTTAAGAGGTTTTTGTATATTTTTTCCCCCTCACCTTTTCTTATGGACTGTTCTAGTCCCTCCTTCTATTCCTCTCCTAGTTTCATTACTTGGCCCCAATTCTATATCTACTCTTCCCCTCCTATAATGTAATTACCACCCAGTCCCTAGTTTAAACACTTCTCCAACCTTCTCCCTAAAAACAGCTGCACCTTCCCCATTGAGGCGCAGCCCATCCCTACAATAGACCCAGTTCTTCAGGAAGCCAAACCTCTCTTTCTTACACCAGTATTTAAATCACTTGTTAACCTCCCTCATCTCCCGTTGCCATTTTGGTATGGCTCATGGTACAGTTAGTATTTCGGAAAACATTTAGGTCCTCAGGCTAAATCCCTAAAATCATTTTAAGCTTTTTATTTATTTATTTTTTGTGCCAACTAAGCAATCTGCATTTTTTTTTTACTGTGTTCACCTTATGAGATAAATTACACAAAAAATATAAAAAGGGCAGGTAGTTACAGACACAGCAATACCAAATATGTGGAGGGGATTTTATTTTTGCTGGCATACACTTCTGACATGCCAAGACATTGGGTGCCGATGGGAGACAGAAGGGGCTCCCTCACTCTAAATCACTTAGATGGCACAGTGGCATCTAAGGGGTTAAACAGCCTGGAGCGGCACTTCTTCCAGCCCAGACTGTTAGAGCTGGGTCTCATATGAGAGCCGAGCCTCCACTTTCTACTGTATGGGAGTCCACACTTGGACTAGTCTGCCATAAATGCAGCAGTCTAGCCTAAGCCTCGTTAATGACTGCCGTAGAAAGGCATATTGGACTGGTCGCTAATGAGTTAAAAAAACAACACAAAAGTAAAACATGCCTGACACTGTGTGATTTATTTTTAAAATGTTCAAGTGGTTATGGTTAGAGATGAACGGAGTTCTTCAAAATTCGATTTGGTTGCTTGCGTCGTGCCCAGTCATTCTACCCCTCAGATGCTGCAATCTTACATGATCGCAGCATCTGATAAAAAGTAAATTAAAAGTTAAAATGCAGTGTAACCTTTACAGGGAAAAAAAAATTAAATCATAATTACTGCCTCCATTTGCTCGAAGATCTGTTGCAAAATCCTGTGCGGCCCGAGATGATGTCATCAGGCCGGCCGGCGTGGTAACGTCTTACGTGACCATGCATTGGATTTTGGCAGAGATCTTCAATCAAGATGGTGGTGGTAAGCAGGGAAGCACATAGCGTTCGTGCTGACTGAGGCAAAAATTGAAGCGGCACCCACCCATTCCAAATTCTTGACCTTCCCTCCAGCCAGAGTTGTAACTTGACCAGCATGCACTTTCTATAATACTGGTGTCTTCTTATGTGGCACAAGGATCTTTGGGCCCCCTCGGGCTCCTAGGCCCAGTAGCAACTGCTACCTCTGAACCCCCTATAGCTACGCCCCTGCAGCCACTGATTTCAAATGGGCACTATGTAAGGCTACATTTTATCTATGCAGCTGCAAATTTAACACTTGCTGCTAGGTTCTCCCACAGGTTACAGCGAATTGAGTTCCGAGCAATAAGTCACCATCTAGTGAGTTTATCTTTAGATAACCTTTCTGTCAAAATTGATTGTCCAAAGAGTTGGACAAGAGTTCTGTCACTAAACATCTCCCACACAACTGAATATCATGCTGAAAATCTTAGTGACACACTCCTGTCCCCAGGGCTTCCAGCAATTTGCTGAGTGGTCACATGAGCAATGGACTTTCAGTCTGACAGGATACGGAAGGCCCTGGCACCAGAGCTTATTCTTTGTTTTATATGCCCCTTGACTCCCCTAAAGGTTTTGAAAACTCATGGACCACTGCTTTAAACCTAGACATAGACATTAGATGATGGTGGGACATACCCTGTAGTCAGAAGATCTAACAAGATCACGGAGATCCTACTGCGGCATATGTCCTAGACAGTACTAGTTAATGGGGTTGTCCGATATAATTGAAAATTTAAAGAGAGACAAGAAAAAAAAACAAAAAAAAAACACTCAACTGATGAAACCAGTGATTAACTGCAGCAGTCACTTGGCCAAGAATTGGGAAGTCACCACCATTTCCGTTCTGGCAGGAACTAGAAACGGTGGGGCAGGAGCTGGAGCTTTGGAATAACCGTACTTTCAAAATATGTGCAATGTTTTTTATCTTTATTTTTTTGTACATTCTTTTCCGTATTTTCATGTATGTCAGACAACTCCTTTAACCAGAAGAATTCAACAATCTACTAGGAAAAAATAAAAGATGATCTAAGGTGCCCTATCGTAGTGTGATGACACTGACAGATCTGACTGCCTGACTATACACAGTGTAATATTTTGTAAGATTGGAGAAGGAGAACATTAACATCAGTGGAAACTGTATGATTCATTTATAATTGCTTCTGACCAATTGCCAGTATTATATTTCACAGTGTCTGAGACATGCTGGATATTAAATGGATAACCTGAAGCTTCTGGACCCCAGTGTAAAATCTATAAGAAGGTTACTTCATACTTCTGTCATACTTCATTTTTATAATACTGATCTCCAGGGCCGATTCTAGCTCATCTGCTGCCTGAGGCAAAAATGTATTTGGTGCCCCACTCCCATAAAACAATAGTATGAAAGTCAAGTAGCCACCGAACTCCGAGACTGTCCTGCCAGATGTGGGGTGGTACAAGTACAGATAATGTTATAGATATCACCTGAAGTCCTATGTAACACCACAGGTAGCAAGTGATAAATCTCTGAGTTCAGATACTATAGTAGATGTTACCGGCAGTCCTATGTAACAGCACAGATAACACAGTGATGGCTATCTGAGTACAGAAAATGTAAAATGTAGCAGTGTTACCTGCAGTCCTATGTAAAACCACAGATAACACTAGTGTAGATCATGTGGTAGTGTTACCTACATCCTTAGTGTGCCTCCCTGTGCCTCTCCCACGGATTCCATGATGGCGGTGTTGGCTCCTCTTCCTTCATCATTTTGCCCCTTCATAGTAGTAATGTCCTCTGTGTCCCCTTTATAGTAGTAATAACCTCTGTGCCCCCTTTACAGTAACAATGCCCTCTATGCTCCCTTTACAGTAGCAATGCCCTCTGTGGCTCCTTTACAGTAGCAATGCCCTTTGTGGCCCTTTATGGTAATAATGCCCTCTGTGACCCCCTTTGTAGTAGTAATGCCCACTGTGCACCCCTTTGTAGTAGTAATGTCCACTGTGCCCCCTTATGGTAGTAATGACCACTGTGCCCCCTTCTGGTAGTAATGGCCACTGTACCCCCTTTGTAGTATTAATGCCCTCTCCTCTGTGCCCCCTTTGTAGTAGAAATTCCATCTGTGCCTCCTCTGTGTTAAAAAAACACAGTACCTACTCACCTTGTCCCATTCCTGAAGCTTACAGTCCTCTTTCCCTTGCTGCAGGCACAGATCACTTTGCAGGACTTGTGGGCAGAGCTTATGCAGATTTACGGGCTGCAGGCTCCATCCACACAGGCCGGCAGCGCAATCCCTGAATGGTGGAGTAGGGAGACGTCTTTCTCCTTCACCATCCATTGCGCTGCAGCTTGAAGAAGAGAAGGAGCCGGGTGGGGGTGGGGGGGAGCGGTGATTGACAGGACCCAGCTCCCTGCGCTCCAAGGAGGGGAGGGAGGGTGCAGCTTAAAGGGAACACAGGCGGCATCCACCAGCAGTGTTTAACTGCTGTGTGGATGCCGCCCCCTGAAAAATACAGTAAACTGCCACCTGTGGCGAGATTCTCATCTCGCCTCATGGCAGAAGCAGCCCTGGAGGAAACTCGGCTTAACAGTGAATCGAATTTATCTTGCAATTTAGATTGAACTCCACTTTGTCGGATTCGATTCACTCAACACTACTTATGGTCAGTGATTTAGAGTCGTATTTGAAAAAATGCATGTAGTTTTGCTGCAGTTGCGAGATGCAATAATTTGTCTCATCGTTTTTACAGTTTTTTGCAGCCTCTTGCTTCATGTCTTCCAATTACTGCTGCAACAGGGGCATCTAGTGGCTAAAGCATAACATTTTAACACATTAAATGTACATACTGTATAGTAATGTAATGGCATACAGTGTTCAAAGCATCACAAGCGTCTTAATGCAATATTCACACTATGAACAACACAGCAAAACATCTATAATCATTTAAAAGCATAGTACTCAATACAGTAACACAGCAAAACTGAATTTTTAATATGCTATTTTGGAGAGTTTTGGTCTGGTTTTAACCACAACAAATGCTAGGCGTGAATACAAAATCAGTTGCTCTTTACCTGTGTTGATGGTATTGGCAGAATAAATTCCAACATTCTGTTTGTATTTTTGTACCCTAATAGGTCCAGACAATTCAGATTTGTAATATTTGTTTATAAAGTTGGCAGTACCCAACTGCTGCACCTTCTGCACTTTGCTTCACAGGGACAGGCATTCTGAATAGTTTTCCCTGCCTGGCCCCATCCATTAAAGTGCAGTTGCAGAGAGAACTAAGCCTCTAGGCCAGGGGTCAACAACCTCCGGCACTCCAGGCGTTGTGAAACTACATCTCCCATCATGCACACTTACTTGGCTGTTCTCTAAACTCCCACACAAGTGCAAGGAGCATGCTGGGAGTTGTAGTTTCCCAACAGCTGGAGTGCCGAAGGTTGCTGATCCCTGCTCTAGGCAGTGTCAGACTGGGGTGCCTAGGAACCACTAGTAAAATTTATTTTGGGGGCCCACCTTACATACAAATAATACCTGCTCACACAGTAGCAAGGTGCCACCAGATGACTGAATATGGGGATCCATGCAGCAACATTGAGAATGTAGGTCCTGGGGAAAAGAGGACACTGGTGGCTTTCCTCTATACCTAGAAGTAATCTTAGATCGTGTCTATAATAATAAACTGGGGAGTTTCTTTAATATATAGTTTTTTATATGAACATAGGCTGGTATATTGAATATGTATATGTAGTGCAGTACTGTGTTATCTGCCACTTGTGCAGGGGGTAGGAGACTAGTGGCCTACTGGGGGATTCACCTGTACCCCTGTGGGACAGACTGAGCCTGCCTCTAGGTGAAATGGCAAAGCTCCTGTTGCTTCTAGAGACTCATTTGCATCTATTAAAACATAATTTTTCTCAGCAATGCAGGCACATATGAACATGGGACTAACACAGATGCCTTCAGCTGCCAAGTGCACATGCAACAGATCATTTTAGCAGTTTCTCAGCAGTAGGCTGTATGTCTAATTCTCAGTTCTGCCTGAGCTATTGGGTGGAGGCTGGCTGCCATGGATCCTATAGAATGCATATGGCAAAACAGCAGATTTTCCTCCTAACACTCTCTATCACATAGAATACTATAAAGAATATTGAGCAGTATTGATGTGAATTTAACACTTAGGCCTCTTTCACACAAGTGTGACGGATTGGCTCTGGATGCGTTCAGGGTGCGTTCAGTGACACTCGCACCATTTTGCAAGTTCAGTCAGTTTTGTCTGCGATTGTATTCAGTTGTTCATTTTTTTCAGTGCGGGTGCAATGCGTTTTGATGCGTTTTTCACGCTTGTGATACAAAGCTAAACTTGCTTCCCGATGTGTTTTTTTTTTACTGAAGCCGCATTCACTTCTATGGGGCCAGGGCTGCGTGAAAAACACAGAATATTGAACATGCTGCGTTTTTCATGCAACGCAGAACTGATGCATGAAAAAAAAAATTGAAAACAGTCCCATTGAAACAAATGGGTCAGGATTCAGTGCAGGTGCAAAGCGTTCACTTCACGCATTGCACTCACACGGAAAACTCGCTCGTGTAAAAGGGGCCTTAGGGTGAGATAGAAGACTCACAATTAGCTGCTCCAGCTTTTGTGTCTGTTTATCTGTTTGCTTCTCATTCTAGAGTCACTCCACCCCCATCTCTGCAGACTTTTATGGGAGTTTATAATCTGATCCTTCAGGGAGCTGACAGTTTGTCCAGGCTCAGAAGATGAATCTATCAGAGAATTCAGAGTGGATGTTAGATCAGAGTCACACATCTGTGTTCAGACTGTATTATGTCCACACTACTTAGATGTGTAAAGGCCTGATCCGATCTATGATGCTGTGAATCCAGCCTTAGTTTAATAAGAATGCTTAGAGATCTGGCAAATGGAAAACAGGCATTTTCTCTTATAAGATTAAATACAATTTTTTTATATTCGCAAGTATGATTGACTTATGACACATTTGTTGAAAGTAAAGTGACCTATTGAACTATAGGAAATAAGCAGTGGATTTAGAACTATGTATTAGAAACTCAGGACCTCGGGGGGCGTGGCTAACCGCTGATCTGCTACGACGCGCCATCGCTGAGCTCCCGGGCTCAACGCAGAGAATCCTTAGTAATCGGCCCAGTTTAGAGCTCTTTTCTCCCTAGATCACATATATGGGTCAGGATTCAGTGCAAGTGATCAGGCTCTTGACCCAGCATAGCGGCTATCGGAGCTAGAAAAGGCACCGAAAACACTGTTCCGCCGCACTGTGTAAGAGACCTGCCGGAAGAGAACTCACAGCCAACCACTAGTATAGCACACAGATTGCTACCCACCAGCAAGCTTGGAGAGGCGGACAGATTGCTCCTGTCCCCGGGTCTGACTCCGGGTGAGGCCTATATATACGCTTACTCCCCTCTCCCCAAACACTATCACATTATTGATAAGAGCTCTACCCTAATTTTTCCGGGACCGCCCGTGCAGTCCCACTTCTCTTGGACAACTCTACCTGTATAGTAGACAAATAGGGGATATAATCCCAATTTTTTTGGTGACTGTCACTCGGTTACTTCCACACATTTTTTTTAATTTTTTTTTTTTGAGCTCCACAATGGTTAAAATCGGAAACAACAAAGACTCAAACAAAGTGCAGAAAACCATTAACACGAAACGCGATATGGACAAATATATGAAAGGCAAAAATGCTGCATCTTCTGCACAAAAATTAGTGACTCCTTCCAAAGACCTTTTGCCTATGGCTTCGGTTGACACTGGAGAAGACACAGACAGCGAATTGGAGGCCTCAGCACAACAGGACTCTTTACCTATATCTCGCTCCTTCCTTCAGAAATCTCTGGGCAGAGCCCTTGATAAAGCACTAGATCCCATTTCCAAAGATCTACATGACATCAAGCAGGATGTTAAATATATTGGCACCAGAGTTGAACATTTAGAGATGTCTCAAGCTGAACTATGCAATTTCAACAAAGCCATCTCAGACAGCATCTTAACATGCCAAAACTATTTAAATTCAGCTTTTGAAGCCTTAGAAGACCAAGAGAACAGAGGTCGTAGAAATAATCTGAGAATAAGGGGCCTACCTGAACCTGTGAACGCAACTGATCTACAATTGACAGTACAACAAATATTCCAAATTATTCTTGGGGACACACACTCTGGAGAAATTGTAATTGAGAGAATACACAGAGTCCTAAGATGGAAGCCCAAGGACTCTGAGCCTCCACGAGATATGTCGCCTTCTCAACTATAGTGTTAAAAAATATTCTACGCAACACCAGAACCAATGATTCAGTGGAATTCGAGTCTTCACATATCCATATCTTTCAAGATCTTTTACCTCAAACCCTCCAAAAAAGAAGGATTCTGAAACATCTAACAGATGTACTGCGCTCCAGAGGCATACCATACAGCTGGAAATTTCCCTTTGGTCTCCTATTTACATGTGAACGCAGAAGACACCTCATCAGATCCACTCAAGACCTTCAAAATGTATATTCAGCTCTGGAAATTCCAGATCTGCAAATCCAAGACTGGGCGACATTCAAAGAACTTACAGATCTTCCTCTCCTCCCTCAACCTATACCGTGGGAAGAAGTCACCTACAGCAGATGCTCACGACAAAAAAGAACGTCTGGGAAATTGACACCAAAAAGCATCATTTCCAGAGACACTTGACCTACATATCTTTGTAAAATAGCATACCTAACCTCAATATAATGTCTCACATTCGATTCTATGGCACTCTGGAAAATGTTCTCTCTCTTTCTCTCTTTAATTCTCTCTGATTCTATCTTCATTCTAACTTCCAAACTTTCCTTTCCTCCTTTATTTCCTTCCTAAGTCAACTGAAATATATACTTACATACAAATATAGTTCTTATCGGCTATACGTAAGTTGGGTTCTTGTGGACATGCGTTCTTATGGCCCTTACTTTTAAAATTCCTAGCGCTGAACGGAATTCGTTGTTGGGAATTGGAAGTTCATAATTACATACATACTGTTATGTTCATTCTTGTTCAATTTTATAATGTATGCACAATTGTTGGATGCAAGTCCGCTTTCAAAAATTGTTGTTTCGATAATTTGTCATGTCCTTTTTCCTCCCCCCTTTTTCCTGTTCTCTCCCTCCCCCTTCTATATCTCCACCCTGTGCACTTTAGTAATTGTGATAGGTGACGAGAAACGATGGAGCACCAAGACCCACACCACCATCTGTTACAATGGCACACGTTAATGTAACCACCTACAATGCGAGAGGTATGAATTCGCCCTCTAAAAGAGAACAAGTAATACAATTCCTAAAGAAATCCAAAGCAGATATTTGCCTCCTTCAGGAAACACTTTTTAAAAAAGGTCACATCCCGACAATGAATAGAACATATTTTTCTACCTGGTATCACTCAGGATCCAACAATAATGCTTCAAAAGGAGTGAGTATAGGTATTAGTAAACACATCCCATTTACTCTGATAGATAGTAAATGTATTGACTCTGAAGGCAGATACATATTCTTGAAAGGGAAGGTAGGAAACTACTTAGTGTCCTTTGTGAACCTACATGCAATTAACACAAAACCCAAATACAACATTGTGCCTCAGTAACCATTAAATCTCAAGTTCTTTCTGATCACTCCATCGTAATACTCAAATATCAAATCCCTTCCGCACCTAGCAAATCATACAGATGGCGTCTTAATGACCTCCTACTCCACCCTCCTCAAAATATCACCAAAATCAAACAACACCCGTCAGAATACTCCCAGATAAACGATAATGGTGAAGTTTCCACACAGACTTTATACCTACAAAACCTACACCTACAAAAAACTGAGGAGATAGCCCGTGAATTCAGTGTCTTCTACAGCAACTTACAGTGGGGACAAAAAGTATTTAGTCAGCCACAAATTGTGCAAGTTCTCCCACTTAAAAAGATGAGAGAGGCCTATAATTGACATCATAGGTAGACCTCAACTGTGAGAGACAAAATGAGAAAACAAATCCAGAAAATCACATTGTCTGATTTAAGAATTTCTTTGCAAATTATGGTGGAAAATAAGTATTTGGTCACCTACAAACAAGCAAAGATTTCTGGCTCTCACAGACCTTTAACTTCTTCTTTAAGAGGCTCCTCTGTCCTCCACTCAGTCCCAGCAATGTTACAGATAATACAACTGGATCCGTTCATAACGGATGCAGACGGTTGTATTATCAGTAACGGAAGCGTTATTACTGATCCCCGCCGGATCCAGCAATAACGCTAATGTGAAAGAAGCCTAATTCCTTTCCAATCCATTTCTGTAGACAGGTCTGCTTCAAATCCTCATCCAGAAAACTTTGTGTATTTACCCTTAGTGCATTCACATGACCATATTTTTGGTCTGCATCCGATCCACATTTTTTGAGGACCCATTCATTTCAATGGGGGCAAAAAGATGTGGACAACACCATGTGCTGCCTGCATCTGAATGTCTGCTCCACGGCCCCACCAAAAATATAGAACCTGTTCTCTTCTTGTCTGTTTTGCAGGGGGGAATTCTCCATTGGCAATACAGGGTGGGCAATATATATTTATTGGCAATGCATGCAATATGAGGAGGGAGGTGGAAGGAGGATTATATACTGGCACTACATATTTATAAGGTCTAAAATAAAGTCCTTCCATTAGTGAAAGAAAATAAAGCCACTGGAATGTAACATTCTGTATCACTAAAGCTTTTCATGGAAGAGTAAAGGGCAGCCCTAGATCCATGCTGTGGTTCTGGACTACAGCTGCCCGATGGTAATTCACTAGGATTGGGATATGTTGTAAATAAAAATGGTGCCATTGTTATTTTCTGCATTAAACCCATAATTAAAGTTTGTTCAAATTAAACCCTGAATCAGGAGTACTCTAGTATTTTTCTAAAGGTCCACAGACCTGGGTCTGCCAAAATAATTTAAAAAATGTAAGGGGGACAAAACCAGTGGCACCAGTGCTCTGTGGAAAGGTTTTTTTTTTTTTTCCTAAAAATAAGCTCCGCCTCAGGGACTGAAAACAATAAACATGTTTTGTGCTATATTTTCCATTAGCAACATGAATGGGCTTCTATAACTTAGGCCTACTTTCACACTAGCGTTTTTATAATTCCGGTATTGAGTTCCGTCATAGGGGCTCAATACCGGAATAAAACGCTTCAGTTTTGTCCCCATTCATTGTCAATGGGGACAAAACTGAACTGAAGACAACAGAACGCTCCTAAAAGCATTCCGTTCCGTCTTCATAGCCGGAGAGCAAACCGCAACATGCTGTGGTTTGCTCTCCGGTCCAGGCATCCGCAGCAAGATGGATCCGTCATGACCCCCAATGAAAGTCAATGGGGACGGATCCGTTCAGTGTGACACAATGGTAAACGGATCCATCACCTACACACATACATACAGACATACATACAGACATACATACACAGACATATACACATACAAATACACATCCATACTTACATGCTCCCGGCAGGTCTCCACAGCGCAGGAGGAGCAGGACGGCGCACACATAGGACGATTGCACCCGGCGCCCAGCTGAGGGCAATTTGGGGAACTATTCTATGTGTGCGCCGTCGTGCTCCTTCTGCGCTGTGGAGACCTGCCGGGAGCATGTAAGTATGCACGTGTATTTGTATGTGTATATAACTGTGTGTGTGTATATGTACTGTGTGACATGTGTGGGGAGGGAGCGCGGTTTCTGGCCCCAACAATGTCCCTGCGGCAGCACGGATCCGGCAGCACCCTTCACCTGCCGATGCGTGCTGCCGCTAATGTGAAAGTAGCCTTACTTAACTGGTAATCAGGCCTCATCCACAAGACAGGGAAATACAGGGACTGAAATACATGAGCACCTCCCCTACCTCTCTTATCTGAGCAGTGGCTGAGTGTACAGTATGTTCACAATGGAAAGCTCCTTATCTCTATCTGTATCACACTCTATAAAGATACAACAATAGCTTCAAAGACAGTATCACACCTAATAGAGTTAGATACACAGGTCAGCAGAAAACTATCACACAAGGTAGGATTAGATACACAGTTCAGCAGAGAGTATCACCCCTAATAGAATTAGATACACAGCTCAGCAGACAGTATCACACTCTATACACATACATCTAATCGCTTCATAGACAGTATCACACATAATAGGAATATTATGTGTTTCAGAAAACTATCAGAACTAGCAGAAAACTATCACACAAGGTAGGATTAGATACACAGTTCAGCAGACAGTATCACACATGATAGGATTAGATACACAGTTCAGCAGACAGTATCACACATGATAGGATTAGATACGCAGTTTAGCAGACACTGGCACCCAGAATAGGATTAGATACACAGTTCAGCAGACAGTATCACACAGGATAGACTTAGATACACAACTCTGCAAACTATATCACACATGATAGGATTAGATACACAGCTTAGAAGACGCTGTCGCCCAGAATAGGATTAGATACAGAGTTCAGCAAACAGTATCACACATGATAGGATTAGATACACAGATACGCAGACAGTATCACATATGATAGGATTAGATACACAACTCTGCAAACAGTATCACACATGATAGGATTAGATATGCAGTTTAGCAGACACTGTCACCCAGAATAGGATTAGATACACAGTTCAGCAGACAGTATCACACATGATATGATTAGATACACAACTTAGGGTGGGTTCACATCAGCGTTATGCTTTCCGTTTGTGTTTTCCGTTATAACATGGTTATAACGGAAAATAACGGAAACCATAAGACGGAAGTCAAAACGGAAGCCTTCAGAGGCATTCCGTTTTGATCCGTCATAATAGAAGCCTATGAGAAACGGATCCGTCTGAGTTCCGTTATGCAGAACGGAAAAAAAAGTCCTGTCGACAGGACTTTGTTTTCCGTCTTGCATAACGGGAACCAAATGGATCCGTTATGGTTCTCATAGGCTTCTATTATGACGGATCAAAACGGAATGCCTCTAAAGGCTTCCGTTTTGACTTCCATCTTATGGTTTCCGTTATTTTCCGTTATAACCATGTAATAACGGAAAACACAAAAGGAAAGCATAACGCTGATGTGAACCCACCCTTAGCAGGCAGTATCATACACAATAGGTTTAGATACCCAACTCTGCAGATAGTATCACACATGAAAGGATTGGATACACAACTCTGAAAACTGTATCACACATGATAGGATTAGATACACAGCTTAGCAGACGCTGTCGCCCAGAATAGGATTAGATACACAGTTCAGCAGACAGTATCACACATGATAGGATTAGATACACAATTTACCAGATGCTGTCACCCAGAATAGGACTAGATACAGAGTTCAGCAAACAGTATCACACATGATAGGATTAGATACATGGATACGCAGACAGTATCACACATTATATGATTAGATACACAACTCTGCAAACAGTATCACACATGATAGGATTAGATTAGCAGACACGCAGTTTAGCAGACACTGTCACCCAGAATAGGGTTAGATACACAGTTCAGCAGAGAGTATCACACATGATAGGATTAGATACACAACTTAGCAGGCAGTATCATACACAATAGGTTTAGATACGCAACTCATCAGATAGTATCACACATGAAAGGATTGGATACACAACTCTGCAAACTGTATCACACATGATAGGATTAGATACACAGTTTAGCAGACGCTGTCGCCCAGAATAGGATTAGATACACAACTCTGCAAACAGTATCACACATGATAGGATTAGATACGCAGTTTCGCAGACAGTATCACACATGATAGGATTAGATACACAGATATGCAGGCAGTATCACACAAGATAGGATTAGATACCCATCTTAGCAGACAGTATCACACATGATAGGATTAGATACATAACTTAGCAGGCAGTATCATACACAATACGCTTAGATACACAACTCTACAAACAGTATCACACATGATAGGATTAGATACACAGTTTAGCAGACACTGTCACCCAGAATAGGATTAGATACAGAGTTCAGCAGACAATAGGCTTAGATACGCAACTCTGCAGATAGTATAACACATGAAAGGATTGGATACACAACTCTGCAAACAGTATCACACATGATAGGATTGGATACACAACTCTGCAAACAGTATCACATATTATGGGATTACATACACAACTCTGCAAACTGTATCACACATGATTGGATTAGATACACAGCTCAGCAGACAGTATCAAACAAGGTGGGATTAGATACACATCTAAGCACACAGTATCACACAAAGCAGGATTAGATACACAGCTCAGCAGACATTGTCACACAAGGTAGGATTAGATACGCAGCTAAGCAGACAATATCACACATGAAAGGATTGGATACACAACTCTGCAAACTGTATCACACATGATAGGATTAGATACACAGTTTAGCAGACACTGTCGCCCAGAATAGGATTAGATACACAACTCTGCAAACAGTATCACACATGATAGGATTAGATACGCAGTTTCGCATACAGTATCACACATGATAGGATTAGATACACAGATATGCAGGCAGTATCACACAAGATAGGATTAGATACCCATCTTAGCAGACAGTATCACACATGATAGGATTAGATACACAACTTAGCAGGCAGTATCATACACAATACGCTATTAGATACACAACCTCTACAAACAGTATCCACATGATATAGGATTGTAGATAACACAGTTTAGCAGACAACTGTCACCCAGAATAGGATTAGATACAGAGTTCAGCAGACAATAGGCTTAGATACGCAACTCTGCAGATAGTATAACACATGAAAGGATTGGATACACAACTCTGCAAACAGTATCACACATGATAGGATTGGATACACAACTCTGCAAACAGTATCACATATTATGGGATTACATACACAACTCTGCAAACTGTATCACACATGATTGGATTAGATACACAGCTCAGCAGACAGTATCAAACAAGGTGGGATTAGATACACATCTAAGCACACAGTATCACACAAAGCAGGATTAGATACACAGCTCAGCAGACATTGTCACACAAGGTAGGATTAGATACGCAGCTAAGCAGACAATATCACACATGATAGGCTTAGATACACAACTCTGCAGACAGTATTACATATGATCGGATTAGATACACAACTCTTCAGACAGTATTATATATGATAGGATTAGATACACAGCTCGGCAGACAGTATCACACAGGATAGGTTTAGATACATGATCCTGAAGACAGTATCACATATGATAGGATTAGATACACTGGTAAGCAGACAGTATCACACATGACAGGTTTAGATACATAACTCTTCAGACAGTATCACACATGATAGGATTAGATACACAACTCTTCAGACAGTATTACACATGATATGATGAGATACACAACTCTTCACGCAGTATCACACACAATAGGCTTAGATGCACGACACTGTAGACAGTATCACACATGACAGGATTAGATACACTGCTACGCAGACAGTGTCACGCATAATAGGCTTAGATACACGACTCTGTAGACAGTATTACTTAAGATAGGATTAGATACACAGTCCAGCTGACGGTAACACACAATGTTTGGATACTCTATTTAGTTTTCCTTTTTTCTCATGTGTTTGACTTTAGCACATTAAATATTCTCAATAGATCTCACCACATTTAGCTTGGTCTGCCGATAAATATCTCACATCTGAGGCCAGCAGCTCTAAACAAAAGAAAAAGCAGCTGAGCAATCAGCTAGATGTGGAGCACTCACCGCCCAGTGGTTGTGACGTGTATTGCAGTCTTTTAGAGTTTAGTTACAATCTCGCGATATCATGTTGTTTTGCTATCAGGACAAAACTGTCACCACTCTGAGTTTGGAGATAAGTTAAGTGTGGACGCATCTGTAAATGTATTGACTCTGAAGGCAGATACATATTCTTGAAAGGGAAGGTAGGAAACTACTTAGTGTCCTTTGTGAACCTACATGCAATTAACACAAACCAAATTTCATGGCTTCTCTCAGTCTTGAAAAACTTACGTAAATTTGCTGAAGGGACCATATTTCTCGGTGGAGACTTCAATGTGGCCATAGAACCATTGCTGTACTCATCCACCGGTAAATCTGTTCACTCATATAAAGCCTTAGCTAGACTTAAATCCTACTTACGCTCTCTGCAACTTATAGATGCGTGGAGAACACTCAATCCAACATAAAAAGACTACACACACTTCTCTGCCCCACACCAGTCCTATCAGCGGTTGGATTATATATTTATCACAAAAACCCAAATACAACATTGTGCCTCAGTAACCATTAAATCTCAAGTTCTTTCTGATCACTCCATCGTAATACTCAAATATCAAATCCCTTCCGCACCTAGCAAATCATACAGATGGCGTCTTAATGACTTCCTACTCCACCCTCCTCAAAATATCACCAAAATCAAACAACACCCGACAGAATACTCCCAGATAAACGATAATGGTGAAGTTTCCACACAGACTTTATACCTACAAAACCTACACCTACAAAAAACTGAGGAGATAGCCCGTGAATTCAGTGTCTTCTACAGCAACTTACAGTGGGGAAAAAAAGTATTTAGTCAGCCACAAATGTGCAAGTTCTCCCACTTAAAAAGATGAGAGAGGCCTATAATTGACATCATAGGTAGACCTCAACTGTGAGAGACAAAATGAGAAAACAAATCCAGAAAATCACATTGTCTGATTTAAGAATTTCTTTGCAAATTATGGTGGAAAATAAGTATTTGGTCACCTACAAACAAGCAAGATTTCTGGCTCTCACAGATCTTTAACTTCTTCTTTAAGAGGCTCCTCTGTCCTCCGCTCATTACCTGTAGTAATGGCACCTGTTTGAACTTGTCAGTATAAAAGACACCTGTCCACAATCTTAAACAGCCACACTCCAAACTCCACTATGGTGAAGACCAAAGACACCAGAAACAAAATTGTAGACCTGCACCAGGCTGGGAAGACTGAATCTGCAATAGGCAAGCAGCTTGGTGTGAAGAAATCAACTGTGGGAGCAATAATTAGAAAATGGAAGACATACAAGACCACTGATAATCTCCCTCGATCAGTGGCTCCATGCAAGATCTCACCCCATGGGGTAAAAATGATCACAAAAATCCAAGAACCACACGGGTGGACCTAGTGAATGACCTGCAGAAAACTGGGACCAACGTAACAAAGGCTACCATCAGTAACACACTACGCTGCTAGGACTCAGATCTTGCAGTGCCAGACGTGTCCCCCTGCTTAAGCCAGTACATATCCGGGCCTGTCTGAAGTTTTCTAGAGAGCATTTGGATGTTCAAGAAGAGTATTGGGAGAATGTCATATGGTCAGATGAAACCAAAGTAGAACTGTTTGGTAGAAACACAACTCGTCGTGTTTGGAGGAGAGTGAATGCTGAGTTGCATCCAAAGAACACCATACCTACTGTGAAGCATGGGGGTGGCAACATCATGCTTTGGGGCTGTTTCTCTGCAAAGGAACCAAGACGACTGATCCCTGTACATGAAATAATAAATGGGGCCATGTATTGTGAGATTTTGAGTGCAAACCTCCTTCATTGAAGATGAAACGTGGCTGGGTATTTCAGCATGACAATGATCCCAAGCACACCGCCAGGGCAATCAAGGAGTGGCTTCGTAAAAAGCATTTGAAGGTCCTGGAGTGGCCTAGCCAGTCTCCAGATCTCAACCCCATAGAAAACTTTTGGAGGGAGTTGAAAGTTGGTGTTGCCCAGCGACAGCCCCAAAACATCACTGCTCTAGAGGAGATCTGCATGAAGGAATGGGCCAACATACCAGCAACAGTGTGTGCCAACCTTGTGAAGACTTACAGAAAACATTTGACCTCTGTCATTGTCAACAAAAGATATTTAACAAAGTATTAAGATGAACTTTTGTTATTGACCAAATACTTATTGTCCACCATAATTTGCAAATAAATTCTTTAAAAATCAGACAATGTGATTTTCTTTTGTTTTCTCATTTTGTCTCTCATAGTTGAGGTCTACCTATGATGTCAATTACAGCCCTCTCTCATCTTTTTAAGTGGGAGAACTTGCACAATTGGTGGCTGACTAAATACTTTTTTTCCCCACTGTATATAAACATACACAACTATAAATACAGTCCAGCAAAGCTGTCTGTAGTGTGGATACACGAACAAAACACACCTATAGAGTATATACACCACACTCAGGTAGATAAATAACAATACTTTATTGATTAAAAGCATAACAGAATTGAAAAAAAGTGAAAAATGCAGACATGGAGTAGAATGAGGACTAAAGGAGGACGTCACCGGGCGGGGTAGGTAAAATGATAATGATACTAAATAGTGAAGTCTAGTAAAGGTATACAATATAACATGTATATCAAAGTAAAAAATGCAAGCATATAAGAAAGGGTAGAAACCACCCTAGAAACAGCAACAGATATACATGTGAGAAAAAAGTGACCCAGACCTCGGTAAGCAAACGGTAATGGACTGCTACCCGGCACGGTGACGACCTCCTCCCAACGACGTTTCGCCAGAAAGGCTTCTTCACAGGGAATGAACATACATGTACAACCCTCCCCTTCTATAAACAAATATCCCAGCTGAATCACATGAAAAACAAATGTTGAGAGCAGGTACATGCGGACGCCATATCAAGGAAGTGTGGAAAGCAGACCGGAACTACCCGAACATCAAAGTCGAGGCTAGCATCACAAAGATGTCTTAGCCAAAATGGCCGTACATACCACTACGGAGCATGCCCAGATGATACATATGTGGAAATAGCTGTACCAAGTATGGTCAAATGGAATAGACATGCGTACTGATCACATTTGAAAACCACAGGAAGATGGCGGTGCGTTCCAGCCTGGAACGCATCGAAGTCAACTCACGCATGGTCTAGAAAAATTGTATACAGAACGGCCATGCGCTCAATGAGATGCACCCGGCCATTAGACAAATCATGTGCCGAACAATAGAAAATGCATGATACCTCCATACAGATATAAATATATACTAATAAATGTAACGTTCAGTGCAATTAAAAGTAAAGAAAGAAAATATTAATCATAAGATGTACTCAAATAACCAAAAAATACAAGACATACACAAAGTGCAAGTGCAAAGTTGCAAGTGAAAAGTGAGCATGCTGTGCCAAAATATATGTGCAAAAAAGATCTGATAAAGATCACAAGTGGTGCATAGGAAACAAGTGAAACGCAATAAACACAAACAATAAGCAAATAAAGTGCAAATGCATTGAGGAATAGGGAAAGAATGTATGATATAAGACCATGATTAGTGCAAACTAATGAATGAATACAGAATAAAAAATACTGAACCAAGAGTGCAAACCATGACAATATCAATTAATACAGATAAATTTATATCTTCCCGGAAAGGGTTAGACACATAATTAATATAGACATATAAAATTCATAAATAACAACAACAAATCATAAAGAGATCATCAAGATGTAGTGGACACATGATCAGATGCACATACATACTATAAAAAATTTCTCCCAAACATCATAAATCTCTGACATTTCCTTTTCCCAAAGTTCTTTAGCTTCCAATGACATCAAGGGTATGAGACGATCATAGCAAGATTTAATCTCACTCTCAAGTTCATTCAGTGTCTTAACATTTAAATCGATAATTAATTGAATAAGTGAGTTTGAACATGTATTGCAAGCCTCCTCCCATCCTTTCAGAAAGGATTCGTCTTGACTACCATATGACGGAAAAATTTGAACCCTCAAGCCACGTGGAATTAAATCACGTTTTAAATAACTTTCCAAGGATACCTTATTCCACCAGGTCCGCATCTGGCGATGATAACGTTTTTTTAAGGTATTCTGAAGGTCCCGTAGCTGTTTCCGATCCAAATCCTCACTTTCTACTCCGCTGCCTTCACAAAACAGGTTATTCACCTGTGATAGCCACATGGCTGAGCGCACTCGAAAATCCATCCTAATACAAATAGGAGATAGGTGGTCTCTGAAAATCAGAAAATACAACAAAATAAATATACACACCTATAAATACAGTCCAGCAAAGCTGTCTGTAGTGTGGATACACGAACAAAACACACCTATAGAGTATATACACCACACTCAGGTAGATAAATAACAATACTTTATTGATTAAAAGCATAACAGAATTGAAAAAAAGTGAAAAATGCAGACATGGAGTAGAATGAGGACTAAAGGAGGACGTCACCGGGCGGGGTAGGTAAAATGATAATGATACTAAATAGTGAAGTCGAGTAAAGGTATACAATATAACATGTATATCAAAGTAAAAAATGCAAGCATATAAGAAAGGGTAGAAACCACCCTAGAAACAGCAACAGATATACATGTGAGAAAAAAGTGACCCAGACCTCGGTAAGCAAACGGTAATGGACTGCTACCCGGCACGGTGACGGCCTCCTCCCAACGACGTTTCGCCAGAAAGGCTTCTTCACAGGGAATGAACATACATGTACAACCCTCCCCTTTTTATAAACAAATATCCCAGCTGAATCACATGAAAAACAAATGTTGAGAGCAGGTACTAACCGACATGCGGACGCCATATCAAGGAAGTGTGGAAAGCAGACCGGAACTACCCGAACATCAAAGTCGAGGCTAGCATCACAAAGATGTCTTAGCCAAAATGGCCGTACATACCACTACGGAGCATGCCCAGATGATACATATGTGGAAATAGCTGTACCAAGTATGGTCAAATGGAATAGACATGCGTACTGATCGCATTTGAAAACCACAGGAAGATGGCGGTGCGTTCCAGCCTGGAACGCATCGAAGTCAACTCACGCATGGTCTAGAAAAATTGTATACAGAACGGCCATGCGCTCAATGAGATGCACCCGGCCATTAGACAAATCATGTGCCGAACAATAGAAAATGCATGATACCTCCATACAGATATAAATATATACTAATAAATGTAACGTTCAGTGCAATTAAAAGTAAAGAAAGAAAATATTAATCATAAGATGTACTCAAATAACCAAAAAATACAAGACATACACAAAGTGCAAGTGCAAAAGTGCAAGTGAAAGTGAGCATGCTGTGCAAAATATATGTGCAAAAAAGATCTGATAAAGATCACAAAGTGGTGCATAGGAAAACATATATGTTTTATATAGTGTATATTTATTTTGTTGTATTTTCTGATTTTCAGAGACCACCTATCTCCTATTTGTATTAGGATGGATTTTCGAGTGCGCTCAGCCATGTGGCTATCACAGGTGAATAACCTGTTTTGTGAAGGCAGCGGAGTAGAAAGTGAGGATTTGGATCGGAAACAGCTACGGGACTTTCAGAATACCTTAAAAAAACGTTATCATTGCCAGATGCGGACCTGGTGGAATAAGGTATCCTTGGAAAGTTATTTAAAACGTGATTTAATTCCACGTGGCTTGAGGGTTCAAATTTTTCCGTCATATGGTAGTCAAGACGAATCCTTTCTGAAAGGATGGGAGGAGGCTTGCAATACATGTTCAAACTCACTTATTCAATTAATTATCGATTTAAATGTTAAGACACTGAATGAACTTGAGAGTGAGATTAAATCTTGCTATGATCGTCTCATACCCTTGATGTCATTGGAAGCTAAAGAACTTTGGGAAAAGGAAATGTCAGAGATTTATGATGTTTGGGAGAAACAGATCAAGTCCCTGAAGACTAAGAAGTTTCAAAGGGATCTGTTGGATCTGGAAAATGGACGTATATACAAATGGCGATCTCAAAATCGCGATATGAGATCAAGATCTAATTCTATCTCCTCAAGTCTTTCTATAGGTGGCGACTCTAATATATCTAACTACTCGATGAGATCTTCATCTCGTAGAACAAAACGCAAAGTAGCAACATCTGATAGATCGGATGTGAAGCGCCGGGCCAATGGTCAACACGATAAGGCCCCATTGAAGGTAATTAATCTCTCAGATAGGAAACTTTCTGACTCTCAGCTTGAAGTTCTACAATTGGGCCTTAACTTTGCCCCTTCTGGTCGATTTGACTATTTTACAGCTGTAAAAGACTTACACCTATTTGTCAGGAAGCTGGTTTTTAAGAAAATATTTTACAAAGGCACTTTTCACGAATCACTTAATACTGTGGAGGAGAAGGAAGCTCTAGCTACACTGATGGAATTAATGAATGAACAAGAAGTCGAACAATCGTCTGGGGTAAGTAATTTTCCATCTAATTTGTTATCTAAATCCACAAGATTTCCAATCCTGACATTATATCCCAACTTATATGCGTTTGTACAGTTAGTATCGAAAGAATTTCAACGCATTCCAGCCACCAACGGTAGACAAAATTTGACATCCAAGCAGAGACAGGCCATTAAAGAACTTAAGGAGATGAAGGACGTGCTCTTCAAGCAGACCGATAAGGGGGGCAATGTAGTTGTCTGGCCCTGCAAACTATATGAAATGGAAGTTTATCGTCAATTGAGGGATACCACCTGTTATAAAAAATTGACCTTTAATCCCAGTGACAACTTTAAGAGGGAGTTGCAGAAAATTGTTGCAACTGCAAAGGATAAGGGGATTATTACAGAACAACAGGCTGACTGTTTGATACCGACTTCCCCTAAGGTGGCATCATTATATCTCCTTCCGAAAGTTCATAAGAGTATTACTCATCCACCTGGTCGTCCCATTGTGTCGGGAGTGGGGAACCTGTGTGAGCCGGCTTGCAAATTTATTGATTTTAAACTGAAACCTTTGGTTGAACAGCTTCCTTCTTTTTTGAAGGACACCACCGACTTTCTACGCCGCCTTAATGGGCTCCATTTGGAATCGGACATGTTTATAGCAATATGTGACGTCGAGTCGCTTTACACAAGCATTCGACACCGTGATGGCCTAGAGGCAGTACGTTTCTTTCTTGCTATGTCCAATCCTGATGATGAGATGGGTGAGTTTATTCTTTGTTTACTGGATTTTATACTTACCCACAATTTTTTCTTGTTTGGGGACGCCTTCTACCTACAGCTCCAGGGTACAGCTATGGGGGCGGCCTGTGCGCCGTCCTATGCCAATCTGTTCCTGGGGCTGTGGGAGAGGGCTATTTTTCTTTCTGACTCCACCCCTGGGGTGGGAGGGGTCCAATTGTGGGCCCGCTTTATTGATGATATTTTCATCATATGGCAGGGCCCACAGGATGATTTTCATCTATTTATGGAACATCTCAATACCAATGACCTCAATATTAAACTCACTTACAGGATTGGGCGATCTAATTTGGATTTTCTGGACGTGAAAGTCTTGGTGGATGATAATGGGAACATCCAAACGGATCTCTTCAGGAAGGAGACAGCCACGAATGCCCTCTTGCGTGCTGATTCCTGTCATCCGAGGAATCTGGTGCGTAGCATCCCATATGGTCAGTTCTTGAGGCTACGACGAATATGCTCCTCTGAAGATATGTTTGACCACCAATCAGTGAGTTTGATGAATCGTTTTCATCAGCGTGGCTATTCTGAGCGATGTATAACCAGTGGATATGAGAGGGCCAAGAGGCGGAAAAGGGATGACCTTCTCTTCCCCCAACCAAAGGTGAATGACATGATACAGAACCCAGTACGATTCATCTCTACATATAACCCTCAATGGAACCAGATGCGTCACGCTCTCTTAAAACCCTGGGACCTCCTTCATGTTGATCCAGTTTTGGAGAAAATTTTACCATCTACACCAATGATGACCAGTAGACGTTCTACAAATCTTAGAGACATCCTGGTGAAAAGTCATTATTCTGGAAGGTCACGACCAGGGATTTTTGGATCTAGAGGCCCCAGATGGGGCTCAGCCCCTTGTGGTAAGTGTATTGCCTGTTCTAATCTTGATAGAGTGTCAGTCTTTTCCAATCCAGTGAGATCAAATCGTGAATTTACTATCACCCATAATATTTCATGTAGTACATCAGGGGTTATTTATCTGGCTCAATGCCCGTGCAATATGATCTATGTGGGCATGACCTCTAGAGAGCTCAGACAGCGTGTCCGTGAGCATGTGCTGGGCATTGAGGCAGCGAAAGATGAGGAGGATGCTACCAAACTTAAATCCATCCCGAGACACTTTAAGGATTACCATAATTGTGATAGCTCTCTGTTCCGCTTCAGGGGCATTGACCGAGTTTTCATCTCCCAGAGAGGGGGTAATTGGCGCAAATTACTTGCCCAAAAGGAGGTCAGGTGGATACATACCTTGGATTGTGTGTCCCCATTTGGTTTGAATGAAGAGCTTTCATTTTCACCATTCCTGGGTTAAGGTTCCTTATAGTTAGCTGTTTCCGATCTGTTGATAATACGTGCTATTCCCGTGTTATTATTTTATCTCGTGCTATTATTAGTTTTTATATACGTTTTTCACGTATTTTTAGCTGCATTGTTTGTTTGTTTCACTTTTATTATGTGTTTTCCAGAGAGCGATTTATGAGCCGATTTTGGACACACATTTCCACTGGACCATCAAGCACCTAGAAGAGGGAAGGGCTTTTACCTCTAGAGCATTTTATTTATTTATTACTTTGTAACTGGCAATTATCAAGTTGGTCATATGGACAGTTCTTACTTGTTCACTCTAGTTTATGTATATAAATAATGTCTTCTAGGCGGTCATGACACTTGCGCGAATTTTTTATAGTATGTATGTGCATCTGATCATGTGTCCACTACATCTTGATGATCTCTTTATGATTTGTTGTTGTTATTTATGAATTTTATATGTCTATATTAATTATGTGTCTAACCCTTTCCGGGAAGATATAAATTTATCTGTATTAATTGATATTGTCATGGTTTGCACTCTTGGTTCAGTATTTTTTATTCTGTATTCATTCATTAGTTTGCACTAATCATGGTCTTATATCATACATTCTTTCCCTATTCCTCAATGCATTTGCACTTTATTTGCTTATTGTTTGTGTTTATTGCGTTCACTTGTTTTCCTATGCACCACTTTGTGATCTTTATCAGATCTTTTTTGCACATATATTTTGGCACAGCATGCTCACTTTCACTTGCACTTTTGCACTTGCACTTTGTGTATGTCTTGTATTTTTTGGTTATTTGAGTACATCTTATGATTAATATTTTCTTTCTTTACTTTTAATTGCACTGAACGTTACATTTATTAGTATATATTTATATCTGTATGGAGGTATCATGCATTTTCTATTGTTCGGCACATGATTTGTCTAATGGCCGGGTGCATCTCATTGAGCGCATGGCCGTTCTGTATACAATTTTTCTAGACCATGCGTGAGTTGACTTCGATGCGTTCCAGGCTGGAACGCACCGCCATCTTCCTGTGGTTTTCAAATGCGATCAGTACGCATGTCTATTCCATTTGACCATACTTGGTACAGCTATTTCCACATATGTATCATCTGGGCATGCTCCGTAGTGGTATGTACGGCCATTTTGGCTAAGACATCTTTGTGATGCTAGCCTCGACTTTGATGTTCGGGTAGTTCCGGTCTGCTTTCCACACTTCCTTGATATGGCGTCCGCATGTCGGTTAGTACCTGCTCTCAACATTTGTTTTTCATGTGATTCAGCTGGGATATTTGTTTATAAAAGGGGAGGGTTGTACATGTATGTTCATTCCCTGTGAAGAAGCCTTTCTGGCGAAACGTCGTTGGGAGGAGGCCGTCACCGTGCCGGGTAGCAGTCCATTACCGTTTGCTTACCGAGGTCTGGGTCACTTTTTTCTCACATGTATATCTGTTGCTGTTTCTAGGGTGGTTTCTACCCTTTCTTATATGCTTGCATTTTTTACTTTGATATACATGTTATATTGTATACCTTTACTCGACTTCACTATTTAGTATCATTATCATTTTACCTACCCCGCCCGGTGACGTCCTCCTTTAGTCCTCATTCTACTCCATGTCTGCATTTTTCACTTTTTTTCAATTCTGTTATGCTTTTAATCAATAAAGTATTGTTATTTATCTACCTGAGTGTGGTGTATATACTCTATAGGTGTGTTTTGTCCCACTGTATATAATCTACACCCCACGATAGATGTAAACATGACGAAGGGTAAACAATTGGCCATAGACTCCTTCTTACAATCCTTAAATCTCCCAAAGCTATCCTCAGAATAATTCGCCCACTTGTTTTCAGACTTCACCCCACAAGAAATTAAATCTGCTATCAGAAACACTCCCAAAAACAAAAGCCCTGGACCAATCAGACTTTCTTCCTTTTACTACAACACCTTCCTAGACACCTTACTTCCCTATATAAGTAAACTATATAATGATGCACTTAAAGAAACCCCATTTCATACTCAAACCCTTTCAGCTAGGATCTACATTATACAGAAGGAAGGGAAGGATCCTGCCCTGTGCGAAAGCTACCGACCGATATCCCTACTCAATGTGGATCTAAAGATCTATGCAAAAATATTGGCCATCCGACTGCGCTCCTTTCTACCGAATATCATAGACCCAGATCAGGTAGGCTTCATTCCGAAAAGAGAGGGCAAAGAGTCTAAAGACAGTATATACCGAGTCCTTCAGCTCATATCTTACGCCAAACTTACTTCCAAATCTCTTGTCCTTCTCGGCACTGATGCCGGGAAGGCTTTTGATAGGTTCAGCTGGCAGTTTCTGGTGGCTTCCATGGCAGCGTTTAATATACCTGAGGTGTTTATTGGAGCGGTCTTTTCCATGTATAAGGACCCTATAGCCAAAGTTCCGGTTAATGACACTATCTCCTTCTTTTAAGATATCCAACGGAAACCGTCAGGGCTGCCCCCTGCCCACCCTTTTATTTATAATCACAATGGAAGTCTTGCTCCAAAAAATTAGACTAAACACACAAATAAAAAGGAATCTCATGCGGTGATGTGGAGCATAAAGTAGCGGCATATGCTGACGATCTGTTGCTCTTAACAACAAATCTAGCAGACTCACTGCCCATTATAGAACAACTATTAACGGACTTTGGAGATATATCTAACTTCAAAGTTAACATGAGTAAATCCAAAATCCTGACTATCTCCTTTCCAGAACATCTACGTATAAATTCTCCTTTTGATTGGTCACAACCACATATAACATTTCTTGGTGTTATTATCTCCCCTAACTTATCTCACCTGTACAAAAATAATTTCCCCCCATTACTCCAAAAAAAAAAAACACGTATAAGATATTCCATTTTGCAGCTCTCACATAAATGTGTTGGCATTGACCTCCCTGACCCCGAGAACTTCTGTCACGCAGTACATCTTAGTAGAATCATTGATTGGTTCCGTTGTCCCTCCCACAAGCTATGGGTCTCCCTAGAAGAATTTATGCTCAAAATACCACTACGGCATTTGATTTTCCATGATTTCAGACAAACGCAGCCATTTAAAACCCAGAACCTTCTTACGTCAGAGACATGGTGGATTTGGTCCATGAACCAGGTACGACTGAAATGTATGCCATTTCCCTCACCTCTCATGCAAATTAGAGATTTATTATTAAATTTCGACCCTCATGTGAATAGTAGCATCCCAAAAACTATCCGACACAACTACCTCTATTGACGCCTTACTAGAGTTAGAATCCCCCCCCATCACTTCAGGATATTCGAAATAACCTGAACTGCCCATCCTTCTCTACATTATTACATAATAAGCTTCTCACAGCAGTTCAGAGGTTGAGAAATGACACAAACCTAACTAGGTCACTTACAGGGTTTGAAACTCTCCTTTCCCAATTGAACGCGCCTAAGAAAGTGATTTCTCAATTGTGCAAAACTCTCATACTCCCGAACACAGACACTACTCTCCCCTTTCTTCAAGCTTGGGAAAAGGATTTAGGTAAACAATTCACCTCTGAAGAAACAAAAACACTTTTCACAGTTCCCAAACTTGCATCTAAATGTGTACGTATCCAAGAAAATGGTTATAAAATACTAACAAGATGGCATTTAACCCCAGCTACTCTCCATAAATATAATCCTTCATATCACCCCGGTTGCTGGAGATGTGGCTCTTCCCCTGGCACATATTTTCACTTATGGTGGACTTGTCCTGCTATTATCCCTTATTGGAAAGCTATTATGCAATGTATTAATAAAATATTGGGCCTTTCACTCCCGGTGACTCCAGAACTCTGTCTACTCCATTTAGTACCAAACAAGATAAATAAACACTTGGATCAGCTCGCTAGACTCTTGTGGGCACTGCCATGATACTAGTGCCCACCGATTGGATTGCAAACTCTCCACCGACAGTAAATCAATGGATAGACAGAGTGGACTGTGTGTACAGATTGGAGGAATTAGCCAAATGGGACTCAAAGAGTCACATCTCCTTTAACAGAATTTGGTCCCCTTGGGCCGGTTACAGGAACTATAATAAACCATAATGGCAATATGTCTTTTGTTAAGTGGATCTTAGACTTTATTCTTACCCCAGAAGTACCTCTCGCGTTGCAACAACAACGTGATGCAGCAATATACTGCTACATAAATATATCAATATTTGCAATAAAACTTGCAGCATAACATGTAGCAATACTTATAATAATAACTACACAGTAGCTGGTCAAGACCAGGCACAGTCTGTCCCCTATAATTTTCTGGATTTACTTATATAAATGTTTTGTAATTTAAATCCTATCCATGGATAAAGCTTATCACTACCCACCCCCCCACCCCCCCTCCCCCACTTTCCTAGCCTTTGCTTTCCCCCCGTTTTCACTTTGTTCCTTATCTTTGATGAATTTAATGTGTCTTGTAATATCGCTTTTGTGATTTATATAACTAATTATTTGCATAGTATTCTAGACAGATTCTTGTTTGTCTAGCAAAGTTTCTTCCTTATCTCTGACGGGAATCGACTGCCTATGATACCCTTGTGTTAGTATTAAGTCACATGACAATTGACGATTTAATGTCTTTCAGTTCTATAACATGGCTGTAACATTATATATCTTACATAGTCATGGCCAATTATATGTTAAAAATTCAATAAAAAGAATTTAACCCCTTAGTGACCAGCCTGTTTTTGGCCTTAGTGACCAAGCGTTTTTTTTTCTTTTTTCATCGTTGCGTTCCAAGAGCTATAACTTTTTCATTTTTCCGTCTATATAGATGTATGAGGGCTTATTTTTTACGGGAGAAGTTGTAGTTTTTAATGGTGCCATTTTGGGGTACAGATAACTTTCTGATTAACTTTGATTAACTCTTTCTGGGAGGGAAATGGGAAAAATTGCAATACCACCACTGCGTTTTTACGTTATAAATTTTACGGCGATCATTTTTCGGTATAAATTACAACATATATTTATTCTCTGGATCAATACGATTACAATGATACCAAATACATATAGTTATTTTTGCGTTTTACTACTTTTTTGCAATAAAATCCTTTTTTTAAAAGAAAAAAAAAGTTTTTGCATTGCTGATTCCCAAGAACAAATTTTTTTTTTATTTTTCTTTCTATGGAGTTGTGTCAGGGCTTCATTTTTGCGGGACAACTTGTACTTTTCATTGGTATCCTTTTTTAGTAAATGACGCTTTTTGATCGCTTGTTATAACGTTTTTTTGGTGGCAACTAAGAATAAATTAGCAATTGTCTTTTTTTTTAATTTTTTTTTTAATTGTGTTTACCGTAGGGGCTAATTTTTGTGATATTTATGTAGTACGGGTCGTTACGGACGTGGCAATACCAAACATATGGGGGAGATTTTTTTTTTGCAATTTTTTTCATTGAAAAGCTTATTTAAAGCGTGTTTTTTTTTAAACTTTTTTTTACCACTTAATAGTCCCACAGAGGGACTATAACAAACAATACTTTGATTGCCTTTAAAATGCAATGCATTATCCCTATAGTGCATTGCATTTTAATGGCAATGTTATTCATACTTTGACCAGCAGGCTGCGCCAGAGAGGCGCAGCCTGCTGGTAATGTACTCAAGGCTGGTCTGGGGCCTAGATCAGACCCCTGCCAGCCTTCCCACACATCGGCACCCTGCGATCGCTTTTGCAGGGTGCCGATGGGAGACAGAGGGAGACCGCTCCCTCTGTCAGCACTTTACATGCGGCGGGCGCCATTGCCCACGGCATGTAAAGTGTTAAACAGCCCGGAACGGCACTCCTGCCGGTCCGGGCTGTTAGAGCAGGGCCGCGGCTTTCATGTGAGAGCCGGGCCCGTGCTCCCCGCTGCACGGGAGACCCGTGCAGCGCTTAGACTGGGCCGCCGTGAAAAAGCGGCGGCCCAGCCTAAGGCCCCTTAGTGACCGCCGTAAAAAGGCGTATGGGTGGTCACTAAGGGGTTAAAAAGAAAAAGAAACTCAGGACCTATACAGATATATTGTGAAGTGAATCTGCACAAAATGTGTCTAGAAATAAATCTTGGAACTAAATGTGAACTTTTCCAAATATATAGAAAGTTTCTAGCTGGAGGTTCAAAGTGAAAGATAAATTTACCTTACTTATGATCTTAATGCCTTCATGAATAGGCTCTAAAATCCTTGAGCTGCATAAGGAAGCAGCAAAGAAGGTAACACTGAAGTTAGAGATCAGTGAAGTTTTCAAAAATTTGATTTGGCCGCTGTGATTTGCTTCGTTATGAAATAATTAGTCACAAGGCACGTAAAATCAGGTCTATCCCGGCCTGCAGTTAAACTTTATGGAAGGTATCCTGGTGCACATAATTGTACAGGGCACCAGCATTCCTAGCTAAAAAAAAACACATAAAAAAACACTGTGCACCCCAATAAAGTATTGGAGAAAAAAAGGTTCTTTTAATCCATGTTGTGGCAGTGCAAACACATGCGTTTAATCCCTTCTGTTAGATGTTGAATGAATGTGCATCACTATTAGGCCCCTTTCACACGAGCAAGTTTTCCGCGTGGGTGCAATGCGTGATGCGAACGCATTGCACCCGCACTGAATCCTGACCCATTAATTTTAATGGGGCTTTTCACATGAGCGTTTTTTTTCACGCATCACTTCTGCGTTGCGTGAAAAACGCAGCATGTTCTATATTCTGCGTTTTTCACGCAGCCCTGGCCCCATTGAAGTGAATGGGGCTGCGTGAAAAACGCATTGCATCCGGATTCAATGCGTTGCGTTGTGTTAGTAACGCATGTAACTTAGCAACCTAGGAAGGAAGTTCCACAGGAAGTTGTGTTTGTCTGTGTCTGGCTGATGCAAGTGAAGTGAGGAACATTTTTTTTCCCTGAGTTCCTGCCCTCGTAGACCGTTTTGGAAAATGCCCAAACTCCCTAAAACACTGGAGGTTGAAAAGCTGATAGTGCTTGTACAGGAGAGGCCATGCATTTGGGACACAAGGTCTGGGGAATACCATGACCGTTACAAAAAAGACACAGCATGGCTGGACATTACCAAAGAGTTGTTTGCAAGTGTCTGGGAGCAAACAAAAAAGCAGAGTCGGCAGAGCTTGGGTAAGTGGCCAATCTGTACATGTTGATTAATGTTGTCCCTAGCATAGCACATGTGGATTAATGTCGTCCCTAGCATAGCACATGTTGATTAATGTCGTCCCTAGCTTAGCACATGTTGATTAATGTTGTCCCTAGCATAGCACATGTGAATTAATGTCGTCCCTAGCATAGCACATGTTGATTAATGTCGTCCCTAGCATAGCACATGTTGAGTAATGTTGTCCCTAGCATAGCACATGTGGATTAATGTCGTCCCTAGCATAGCACATGTTGATTAATGTCGTCCCTAGCATAGCACATGTTGATTAATGTTGTCCCTAGCATAGCACATGTTGAGTAATGTTGTCCCTAGCATAGCACATGTGGATTACTGTCGTCCCTAGCATAGCACATGTGGATTAATGTCGTCCCTAACATAGCACATGTTGATTAATGTTGTCCCTAGCATAGCACATGTTGATTAATGTTGTCCCTAGCATAGCACATGTGGATTAATGTCGTCCCTAGCATAGCCCATGTTGATTAATGTTGTCCCTAGCATAGCACATGTTGAGTAATGTTGGTTAGAGTATTTTTGGGGCCTTATATATATATATTGTTTTATGTTTTAAAAGTTGATGAAGTGAAAAACCGATGGCGGAGCTGTAGAGATCAATTTCGGAAGGAGATGCATCACCAAGGTTGCAGTGGGTCTGGGCCACCCAAGAAAAGGCCCTACGTTTTTCGGGAGCAACTAATGTTCCTCCGTGAAGTAATGGATCTGCGTCCGTAAGTTAATTGTGAACAATGTACACTACATGTTTATCAATATACAACACTGTGTATTGTTTAGTGTTGTTTCTAATCACTTATTCACTATGAAATGCCCAAGTATCCGTTAGCAACCAAGCCAATGCCACCTTTTTCGGCCAAAAGTAGTAGCTAAACATTACCAGTGGAATCTTACTCTGTGCAATGGCCATCTGTCACACATAGCATTTCCCGAATGTATCTACATAACCATTTTTTAATTTGTGTGTGTGTGTGTGGGGGGGGGGGTGCGTTACAAATGTGTAACTAACCATTTCATAAACTATTTAAAATGTGTACCAGTCGGTCTGTCTGTTCTCTATGGGCGATCCAAATACTGGTTGGATTTTCCCCCATATATGTACATCATGTGTCCGGGGATTTTTTAGACCAGGTATCATCTCTCATGGACTTACATTTTCCAAAATATTGGCCAAATATGGGATCTTTGTTTTCAAACCTGAACGGCCATTCTCAGCTAAGACACACTCAGGGAGGGCAGGTTTCCATATCAACACAGCCAGCTAAATAGCAGCCAGCTGAGGAGTTAAAACCTATTTGTAGACTCCAAATGTTCAGTTGTAATAAAAGATGTTATCTTCCACTGCTACCCATTTTGGGGCTTCATAAATTACCATGTCATCGACCTGTAATTCACGCCACCCTCCAAAGAAGGACTTAAAAGCAACCCCTTCATCCAAAGGTGTAGCTGAATCAGGCCCCCCACTCTGGTCACGCCCCCTCCCACTCCCCAGCCAATGGAGTTTGTTAACATGAAGGTAATAATCATCTTCAGTCAGCAATAGTGACTTTTTCTCTGCAGTGACACACAAACATTAAAATGAAATAGATGCTATATACCCCGGCGAAGCCGGGTCTTTATGCTAATGTGATGTTAATGTGTCTTATTGATTAGAATAATATGTTTGGTTACGACTGATTTATAAAATGTGTCCTCTTATTTAAATGCCTTTTATTTTTGTGACCTTTAAAGAACGGAGGACAACCTTGAGGAGGAAGGCGAAGAGCCAGCAAACCAGCACCTGTGAGGAGGAGGTTCCCTCATCCCAAGCTGCTTCGCAGATTGAAGAAGGTCCAAGCACCTCCGTGGCCCCTCGTCCTGCAGCTTCGGGACTAGATTCCCCACCGACTTTTCCTTTACCAAGTCGCCGTAAACAGCATATGCCAGCTACAGAGACCTTGGTTAATAGCCAGGTGCTCGATTATTTATCTCGAGCACGTAATGAGGATCAATTCGATTATTTTGGCCACACAATAGCTCCTTGTTAATGTAATTTAGGATAAGTCCCAAATTAGACTTAATACTCAGTTGTCTGTGGTGTTCAAATTATGTTAAATTTCCCCCTTCATGGTAAGAGGGTGCAGCCACAGCACAAGAAATGCACGTCCAGTCTCATTGCTGATCATGCAGATCTCTCCTAGTTACACCCAGGGAGCTAATTTTATTAGAAATACATGTTGGTGTAATCACACACCCCTTTGTCATCAATTTTAATATGTCCAATCACAATCATACAAGTTTACATTGAACAACAAATCAAAAAAAGTGTTAAGTGCAGCCAATGGGATACACATTACTTCATCTATCTGGGAAATTCCATATGCGTATATTAACTTCTGCTAAGTTCCTGTTTTCCTACAGACATATCAAGTGATTATGAGTCATTTTTATTTTTAAGCATATGTGACATCTAATGGAGCTTAGAGATTATAAGATATAAGAGATATGTCTATAAGGAGATGGAGACCACCTAATAATGAAATATACAACCCTAGCACAATTGTGTTCACCAACTAACTAAATTACTTTAACAGTTTCCTCCTCTTGAATACAATTTGCTAATAGTCCAAAGAGAGTTTCCCAATTGACTATATTCAGTTCAAACCAGGGCCTATGGGCTATCCATTAATCTGAGGTGTATCGATCAGGACAGACCCTATATCATCAATGCAGATCCTATATCTGTTCATTCTTGTTCATGGGATGGAGAAGGAGACACAAGTAAATAAGTGTCTTCCTCCTCTTGTACACAGCCTGCTTAGGTATCCAGAGGACTCCCCCAATGACTACATTCTGACTGGATTCCCCAGATCAGGGCTGATAAGCCATTCATCATCTATGGTAGACTCCACTGGACACTCAGCATTTTTCCTTTAAGTTATTCTAAGTTATTCCCTGCACAGCACAGGGGCACAATCAGAAGCGAGGCAAAATGTCCAATAATCATCAGAGTTCAAAGTTGTCATGTCTAGGATGTCTTAGTTCTCATCTGAATCGTCAGGTTTAGTATTCACAGGCTGGATTGATGTATATATGTATATTCCTCTTTTGTAGATTCTCCATGATTCACATTCAGTATACAGGTTATTATTAAAGTCAGGTGATGATAATATCTTCTTTCTGACCTTACTGCCAATTTAATCAGAAACAACAAATTTAGTATCATTTTACAAAGAGAGCATCAAGCATCAACTTATCATTTTACTTAACTAAATCAGTCAATTGGGTTCAGTCAACACAGCAAATCAGTCTAATCAATGGACAATTCTTTCTTAGAATTAGTGGCTCTATAAATCTCCCTTAACCTCTTCGTATACTCCACTTCAGCAACCACCCAAACCATACCATCCTTATCATGACATGTGCATAGTATGATCTTTTTTCCTTCCTCAATAAAATCTGCTCCGGTACATGTTTTAATGGAACCTGTAAAGGACCTCTTTTCTTTCTTCAAACTCAGGGATGGTTAGCTAAGGCACAGGTGAGGTGGCAGCCATCTATATGCATCCGTTTCACATACCACATACCATCATCATTTTTCGATTGCTCGATACTTGCCAAGTGGGTTGCTATTCTTTCAGTATGTTATAGACCAGCCAGTTTTTTTTTTTTTTTTTAAATCTGCTTGAACCTTTGTTAGTGAAGTTAGGACACAAATTAGAACATAATGAACATAATGGGGCAAAGATCCAATCCTGATTAAACCATATCCAAGTGAGTCCACACCACCTTTCCTCTCACTGTGTGGATTATTTGCTAATTCTATAATCTCTCATCATTTTGCAAACTTCATAAGCATTAAGTATATTATCAATGTAAATATGTTTGGCTTCACCAATGTTGGAATGGTGAACACAGCACTCATTAGGGACCATCAAATCTGGGATCCAAACTTTTCCTTTATATGAACTAGGTACTAGTCTTTGAGTCCAGATTTTTATGTTCAACAGTCAGAGCTGACCTGTAAGGGCTCCTACCACTCTAGGAAAGACAAAAAGTGTCAAGTGCTCTACATCCAGTAGTCCTCTACTTACTACCTCAGCCAGTATCTTCTGTTACTCTTGCTTTTACTACAGGCCAGGTGTTTCCTGAAAAATAGATCAACATAGACAAGGACATATTCATGCTGCCCCACCTTTGGAAACTTAATGCAGTCCATCTGCAATCTCTGAAATAGGCAAGATGGCCTAGGTATATGCCTTTCTGGAACTCTCAAAGTTCTTCCAACATTATTATAGGCCCACATGTAACCTTGGACAAACCTGGTGGCAGCGCTGCTGGACCCCTGGAAATCCCACCATCTCTCCTCCTGACACATACATCAACCCATGTGCTGAATTCATCATCAACGGGCAGAGTGCACTTGAGAAGGCACCATTTTACCTACCCTCCAGAGCTTGTTATCACTCCTTGCTCTTACTTTAGAGGTCTTCTGGGCCTGGGTTGGCCGAGTCACGTAAACCTTAGGTTGGCTTCAGGAATTGGCTGGAGGTCTGCAGTTATAGCAGTTTAATCTCCCAACTTGTTGTCTTTATTCTTTTTTTTCTTCTTCTGGACAGCATCAGGGCATAAAACAACTCTCACACACTCAGCACTCTTCATGGGTTTCCCATGGATCCAACAAAACCTCTGCTCCCCCAGATCAGACCATAATCATGGAAGATACCAAAGGCATATATGAAATCTATATGAATATTAGTTATCTGACCACAACCATCTTACCAGCCTCAGTGAGTGCCTTCAGCTCTACCTCCTGTACTCACATTACAGAAGGGAGTGGTATTTAGGTGACAACATCAGTTTAGGCACTGACAGCATATCCTGTCTTCTGTGTGATCCATCTATACCATCTATGAGAGAAAACTCAATATTAATGTACTTGCTTCGTAGTTCATATGACATCTAAACCTTTATGTAATCTGGTAACTCAACCTCTTATCAAAATGCAGAAATTCTTCTGTAAACTCAAGATGCTCAAAGTGCTATATCTCCTCCAGAACTCCGTGTTTATAGCCCACATGACTGTTATAAAACAATTCTCTTAATACTTTTCAAATGCTGTTACTTTTTTTCTTCAAACAAATCAAATGCTCCCATCATGTTCAGAAAATAAAACAAAATAATCAGAAAATAAAAACCGATCGGAACACCTTATCTATCATCTAGTTTTCATTGACAGATGAAATACTTGGTGACACAGTTACTTCAGACATTTCATCTGATTTTACCACATATTATTATACTTATTTGATGATTTTGCTTACAGACCTCTTATAAACACACTTGTCTGAATACCACATATTAATAACGTTTTTAAAACAAACCAATCTTATTGTCTTATTTTTTTTCCCACTTGCACGCTTATGAGACTTGTTAAAATTAAATGAACCAATTTCATTTTTTTTTCTCTTTCTCCAACTCTAGTGACATATCACACTATACGTGTTTAGGGAGGAACATAAGAGGCTGTCTCTGTATAATATAATTCTACGTCACTCACCACACCCTCTGTCGTATGGCAAAATGTAACTTCTCTTTTTTTGATCATTTCTAGCTAGATGTGTAACATGAAACATATAATGATTACAAACAAAGACAGACACGGGCCCATCACACACTTCACACACAAACAAATACAGTATGCATTGGAGCTCCAATAAAAACTCAAAAAATATATGCATGACTCCATGAAAAGTTTTCAGCACAGAATCAATGAAAATGATATTTTATGCAGATCTGCCGAATATTTTAGGATTTCTTGGTCTTTTTCTTCACTCCTAAAAAACAGATTAGGCACAATCCCCACCAAATTAAACATTTGGGAAAAACAACAGGCTTCCTTGACGTCCATTAATTCGGGCTATAAAATAAAACTCACAAAATCTTTAGTTTGCAAACAAACAAAATGAAAAATAATGTGCACATAATATCAAATGTAAGAATGAGCTAATCTTTTACCACGTGGATTTTCTTTTGACTCAATTCTATTTTTTTTCCTGGATATTATTATCAATACCTTAACTTCAAATTGTAATAGAAAATCTACTTTCAAAAAAACAGACATTATCCATACTTCCTCTTTTTCACGAACCGCAAAGTCTGGGAAAGAAGCCAAGCATTCTCAAGCAAACCAAAAGTTTTGAAACTTAATAATTAATAAACACTTAATTTTTTTCCTTTAAAGATAGGGTTTTTTCCTAATCACTAATAGCAGCAGTATATACTGACACATCTTCTTTCAAATACTACCACATCTGCCAAAACAATATCTGAAATGGGAACTACTGCAATTCTATGTTATCAACTAATCAGATTCTGATAAGAATCTGATTCTTCGCGGCTCATCCTCCTCTTCTACAGAAATGATACATTTATGACATTCGGGGATCCCACAAGAGACGGAAGACAAAGAAAATGCCGTTTAAGTCCCTCTCAAAGCAGCAGCCAGTACTTCCTCTTTTTCCACTCCACTCATGTTTAACTCTTTCCTTTGCTTTTTTTAAAAGTAAAAACATATATATATATACATATATGTGTTCCCTTCCCAATTCTTTCTCCATCATTCTCTTTATGCCACCTTTGAACCACTGCTCCCTAGCCTCTCACATTCTCACCTGCTCTTACCTTCTTCACCTGCCTAACCTTCAACGAATGCGCTGCTTCTCTCACTGTGGAACTTTCCAGATTTCAACCATCTAGCTTTCCAGATTTCTCATCTCTTGACATGCCTGCTCTTTTGAATATTCTGCTTATATCTCTCACTGCCCCTCCTCCTCTTCTGCCTCTCTATGATATCCACTACAGTCACCTCCCTCCTTGAGGGGCGCCCCTTTTTCAGAGCCTCTC
>ONZH01001110.1:0-39044 GCA_900303285.1 Rhinella marina | reverse complement strand
TCTCACCTCTTGGGCCTCCACATAATTTTTAAATCAGGTCTCACCTCTTGGGCCTCCACAAAATGTTTAAGAGGTCTCACCTCTTGGGCCTCCACAAAATGTTTAAGAGGTCTCACCTCTTGGGCCTCCACATAATTTTTAAAGGTCTCAGGTTAGAGGTCTCACCTCTTGGGCCTGCACAAAATGTTTAAGAGGTCTCACCTCTTGGGCCTCCACATAATTTTTAAAGAGGTCTCACCTCTTGGGCCTCCACATAATTTTTAACAGGTCTCACCTCTTGGGCCTCCACATAATTTTTAACAGGTCTCACCTCTTGGGCCTCCACATAATTTTTAATAGGTCTCACCTCTTGGGCCTCCACAAAATTTTTAAGAGGTCTCACCTCTTGGGCCTCCACATAATTTTTAAGAGGTCTCACCTCTTGGGCCTCCACAAAATGTTTAAGAGGTCTCACCTCTTGGGCCTCCACAAAATTTTAACAGGTCTCACCTCTTGGGCCTCCACAAAATGTTTAAGAGGTCTCACTCTCTTGGGCCTCCACAAAATTTTTAAGAGGTCCCTCACCCTCTTGGGCCTCCACAAAATGTTTAAGAGGTCTCACTCTTAGGCTCCACAAATTTTATCAAGGTCGTCACCTCTTGGCCTCCACAAAATGTTTAAGAGGTCTCACCTCTTGGGCTCCACAAAATGTTTAAGAGGTCTCACCTCTTGGGCCTCCACAAAATGTTTAATAGGTCTCACCTCTTGGGCTCCACAAAATGTTTAAGAGGTCTCACCTCTTGGGCTTTCCACAAAAATTTTATCAAGGTCTCACCTCTTGGCCTCCCACAAAATTTTATCAAGGTCTCACCTCTTGGGCCTCCACAAAATTTTTTAACAGGTCTCACCTCTTGGGCCTCCACAAAATTTTATCAAGGTCTCACCTCTTGGGCCTCCACAAATTTTTATCAAGGTCTCAACCTCTTGGGCCTCCACATAATTTTATCAAGGTCTCACCTCTTGGGCCTCCACAAAATGTTTAAGAGGTCTCACCTCTTGGGCCTCCACAAAATGTTTAAGAGGTCTCACCTCTTGGGCCTCCACAATATGTTTAATAGGTCTCACCTCTTGGGCCTCCACAAAATGTTTAAGAGGTCTCACCTCTAGGGCCTCCACAAAATTTTATCAAGGTCTCACCTCTTGGGCCTCCACAAAATTTTTATCAAGGTCTCACCTCTTGGGCCTCCACAAATTTTTAACAGGTCTCACCTCTTGGGCCTCCACAAAATTTTATCAAGGTCTCACCTCTTGGGCCTCCACAAATTTTTATCAAGGTCTCACCTCTTGGGCCTCCACAAAATTTTTAACAGGTCTCACCTCTTGGGCCTCCACATAATTTTATCAAGGTCTCACCTCTTGGGCCTCCACAAAATTTTATCAAGGTCTCACCTCTTGGGCCTCCACAAAAATTTTTAAGAGGTCCCACCTCTTGGGCCTCCACAAAATGTTTAAGAGGTCTCACCTCTTGGGCCTCCACAAAATGTTAAGAGGTCTCACCTCTTGGACCTCCACAAAATTTTATCAAGGTCTCACCTCTTGGGCCTCCACAAAATTTTATCAAGGTCTCACCTCTTGGGCCTCCACAAATTTTTAACAGGTCTCACCTCTTGGGCCTCCACATAATTTTATCAAGGTCTCACCTCTTAGGCCTCCACAAAATTTTCCATGAACCTCTGGCCAGCCCACGGCCTCTTCCTGCCTTTTGCGGTCCTACGCATCCCTCAACATCCCCACTGCTTTACCTGCTAGACATGACACTGGGCCAGGTCGGGTCACTGACATCTCAAGCGCCAACAATTTGGGCATTTTAAGGCTTCTGCATGTGTTTGAGTTGTTTTTACATTTTAAAGAAGACATGTCTGACCACATCTCACACACACACACACCAATGACAATTAGGGGTGGGGTCTATTTGCTTTCCCCTTTGCCTATGCCATCTGTGGTTGTCATAGGCAACGTGATTTTTAAGGGTGCAGAATTTCATCTTCTTTTTTGTCTAGTTTGGCTTGGGGTCCCTGGCAATGTAGAGGAAAGAAGGTTTCCTTGTATGGTCTCACTTTACAGAGAGGTTATATTGTCTTTGGAGTGTATTGTTGAGAGGCTGTGATAGTGGCGTAATAGTGCGACTTGGGCGCGTTATATGCACCCAGACATGCTTCCCCTGCTGTCCCAGTTGCATTCCAGCAGTGTTGGCATCCTTTTCTGAGGATTCAGGGTGGACTTGGTGACCTCCAAGTGGTCGAATTGAGATTTCCAAGTGGCGAGCATTTTTTTCCCATAGACTATAATGGGATTCGATAGTCGGTCGAATAGTCGAATTTCGCGGTCTATTCGAATCGAATTTCGAACTTTCGAATATTTCACTACTCGCTCATCTCTAATACTGATCAATCTACAGGTATTGATTTGTGACATTAATTATATTACATTATTATCTTGTCGGCAAACTACAATATGTGTCATAGTCTATTCTGCACATAATCGTTTACAAAGTGTAAAAGAACAAAATTAGACATTTAAACTGAGATATGCATTAATATTTTGGTTTATAAATACTTTGCAAAAACATACAGATTTTGATATTATTATAGCAAAAGTAAATAATGTATTTTTTTTTTAAATAACCAAAAAAATAGGACCAAAAAAATTGATTTAAAAAAACAAAAAAACAAAAAAAACTAACTAACATGGACATGGCTTTCGATTTTTAATCATCTGTAGTGCTGAGGCTGTGTATATCCAAAATGGATAAATATATAAAACAGTTTTATCTTCTTATATTTCTACAGCTTTCTGCATAACAGTACGATTTATAAAGAAGCTTTTTGTAGGAAAAATATAAAGCTGCAAAAGTAAGACTACAGTAACTTTTAACTGCAAAATGCATGCATCTGCGGGTCACCCTTAAATTTTTTGGACGGTCAGCTCGGCAGCAACTTGGAGTCCTATTCCATTATTCATAGCTCAAGTATTGAGGCGACCCGGCCTGGTTTGAACACTTGAATTTTTTAAGTCAACGATTCCGGCCCCCGGGACACTCAGCGAAGAGCATCGGGGAGGTGCCGAGAGGCAGGGGCTCTGACAGGTGGTAGATCACCTCCCTGCAGACCGCCAGCTCGATCTCAAGATCGAACTCCAAGCTTTCTTGGATTACTGCATCAATACCTCCATTTTGTCCAGGCAAAGCTGGAGACTTCAGTGCATCATGCCACTGCCTGAGAGTCAGTTTGGGTGTTCCCTTTTTCACATGGTTGAAATTTTAATATTTTCTTGGGGGAGTTAAATTTGTTTAAGATGCAGCATAAATGTACGGGATTACTGTATCAATACAGAAATTTTTTCCTATCTGGCATACATCTGAGTTGCTCATCATGCGGGCCCACATCTGATTTGTGTCCTGTATCTGTAGGACATATATGGACTTTTTATTACTTTGATACATTCTATGGATTACTTAAATTCTTTTTTACGGTCTGCTCTTCAGCAGAATATCACATTAAGAATAACATTTTTTGGACGGTCAGCTCGGCATCTGCGAGTCACCCGTAGATTTTTTGGATGGTCAGATCGGCATCAGCGTGTCACCCTTAAATTTTTTTTTTCAGTCAGCTCGGCAGCAGCGTGTCACCCTTAAATTTTTTTTAAGGTCTGCTCGGCAGCAGCATGTCAGCCTTAATTTTTGGGACGGTCTGCGCAGCAGCAGCATGTCACCCCTATTGTTTTGGAGTGTCAGCAGCAGGCCATCAATGATAATTTTTCCCGGGTGTCTCTGATGCCCTCCTTTATGTGTAATAAAGGGTGTATTGGAGTACCTGTTCCTTGTAATTTTTGGCAGCACTTTCACTTAGTGCATAGGCTTTATGAGTGTTGGAGTCCCACAATTATACCACAATGTGAATGAGGCCCTCCTTTATATGATATACCGGTTGTATGAGAGTGCCTCATCCGTATAATTTTTGGCAGCACTTGCGCTTAACATACAAGTAAATCTATGTTTCCTAACAATATTTCATGTAAAATCGATGTTGTCTTGGGTTTTGGGGGAGTATTTTTGTCATTCCGTAAAAGTGGCGTAATAGTCGGACATCATGTTTAATAGCAGCGACTTTGGTGTCCAAGATGCATCCTGACATCCTCCCCATGCTGTTCCCTAACCATTTCTGTGGTGTTTCCACCATTATCTGATGTTTCCCTATGGACCAGACACCCTCCCCTCTGCAGGGCAGTGGGTGCCCGGTCTTCTCCCATTGACTTCCATTATACTCGGGTGCCCGGCCGAGCACTCGAGCACCACCTAGTGTTCGGCCAGAGCACCCGAGCACCCGAACATCGGGGTGCTCGATCATCATTACTTATGGGATATTTTTTTAATCTTCTGGCACTCTATTTGAAAAGCTGCTGAACCCCCACCGAGTCAGGTTCTATTCTGTTTGAGTGTATGCCTTTCCAGGAAACATCTTCATTACCATTTGCAAAGGGCCAGTTTACTAACATTCAGGTGATAAACTCATTTTGTTCAAGGGGAACGTGTATTCTTAATGTGAGCCCAGACCAAACAGCTCCTACAGACCAATATATAGAATCACACGACTAGTATAAAAACATATACAGATAATAAAAGTTATCAAGGATTAACTGAGTGTGCCCTAAAGTTTAAAACGTAACTTTAATTTCTATATTTATAAACGCTAGGTACTGTACGTCAAACAGAAAATATATATTAAAATACACGAAGAGAAGGTCTGTTGCTAATAGGATACGCAACCCGTGGCAGTGTCCTAATTCAAATCAGTTCAAATGTACAGGCTGGGAGTTGCAGTTCTACAGTAACTGAGGCTAGTGCTAATTGTAGCTACCCCTCAATGCTGCTAGTCTGCAGGCATGGAAAACCCTCACACGGCTGTAGTCGGGGCACTCGCCCTTAGGCCCCATTCACACGACCGTATATTTGCAGGCCCGCATTACTGCGGACCCGCAAATATACGGGGGCCGCCCGGCGTGTGTTCCGCAGCGCTCGGAACACACGCCGTGCGGCCCCATTGAAAATGCCTATACTAGCTAGCTCCGTGCTGCGGCTCCTGGCCCCATAGAGGTGAATGGAGCCGCATCTATTCCTGCAATTTTGCGGATAGATACGGCCCCATTCATACGGTCGTGTGAATGGGGCCTTAAAAGGACGACCCCCACCCACTGGAACCTGGGACCTGCCTATAATGACCCTATCTATTATCTACCCAAGTCCCGACGCGTTTTCCCCTTTGGTGGTTCATCAGGGAGCATTTCATCATAATGGCAGCTTGACAGAGACAGCAGTGGCTGAACAGAGTTTCTCAGTACCTGTCTTTAAATAGGTATCGCTCCTCCTTCTTATCGCATCATCATCATCAGTGGCAGGGAGGGCGGGGGGAACCGGGGAGACGCCGCTCGATAACCCAGCTCCGCTCCCCACTCCTTGCACGTGTAGGAAGTGACACACTGGAGGGGGGCGTGCCGGTTGTCATGGGGACCTGTCAGCGCGTCCCCAGCCAGTCTGAATCACTTATTGCCGCTACAGAGAAAGCGGTACGCTTTCCTGCATGAAGAGAATAGTACAAGCAGTACTTAATGATGATTGAACATAATTCGCCATTCAGATAAATAGTCCAATCATCATTAGGTCAGGATAAATATCATCTTAATTATCAACATCACACAGTCTTATATATGAAAGAGTAAATATCACCTCACATGTACTCCAAGGATGGATTAGATGTATAAATCCATCATATTGGTATGAAGAGGGTCTAAAGATGTATTTCAAACACAGGATACATTACGGGAAAATCTCCAGAAGGAACGTTTATTGGACTAGGAATCGTTTATAAAATAAATACTCATTAAGACCATTCGGTGTCACGGATTTCAGTTTGAATATTCATCTAGACTCCATCCTTAATATTTTGTTGTCCCAGTCACCTCCACGCTAGGACTGTGGAACATGCTGAATCCCAATAAACTTGATGGCCGTAATGTCCTCTTTGTGTACTTGATTCAAATGTCTAGACCCTGAAGTGTCTTTATTATTCAGTATGTCATTTACGTGGTCTCTTATGTGCCGTCTCAATTCCCTTTTGGTCTTTCCCACATAGTCCAGTGGGCAGGTGCATTGGGCAAGGTAAACCACCCCGGTTGTCTGGCAATTAATGAAGTCATGGATGGCGTACTCATATCCTGTTTGTGAACTTTTGAACATTTTGGTGGATTTAACTTGATCACATACTATGCACCTGCCACATCTGAACATGCCCACTGGACGTCTTGATAACCAGTTTCCTTCCTTCTCTATAGGTTTAAAATGACTATTAACCAATCTGTCTCTCAGACTTCTTCCTTTACGGAATGTGATCTGAGGAGTTGGACCAATGACATCATGTAGGTCAGGATCAGTGTAGAGGATCCCCCAGTATTTAGAGATTATGCACCTTATTTCCATATGGGTGTTATCATAAGTCCCTATAATACAGATATTGTTATCTTCTTTCACTTTTTTTGGAATAAATAGGGATTCCCTTTTTAGCAGACAGATGGAGTCAAAAGCCGTACGGAGTATCCCATCTGGATAGCCCCTTTTTCTGAATCTTTTTCTCAGATCGTCTGCCTGTTTCTTGAAAAGATTCATGCTGGAGCAATTTCGGCGCAATCTCATGTACTGGCCTTAAGGTATCCCTCTACGTAGTGGGAAAGGATGTGCACTGTCCCAGCATAGCAGGCTATTAGTAGCAGTAGTCTTACGTAAAACTGATGTAACAATACTGTTAGAGCCTCTTTCTATCAAGACGTCCAAGAAGGGCAGAGAATCACGGTCACAGACCGACGTAATTCTTAGACCAACCCCATTTTTGTTGATAAGCCTCACAAATTCATTAAATGAGTGTTCTGTCCCTTTCCACAACACAAAGATATCATCAATGAATCTCAGCCAGAGGCAGATGTTCTCGTTAGAGATGAGCGAATTTTTCAAAAATTCAATTCAGTTGGTGCCACGAGTGGGCTTGCGTCTGGTATCAGACGTTCTGCGCGGCTTTCAAGAGTGACATAACTTGACATGCTTTTCCCTTGGTTTAGTTGCTGTTTACCACACCTCTTCCCCTCAGCTGTTGTGGCTTTGGTAATTGTCTTTTCTCTATTTATTCCTTCTTCTCCCAGGATTCACTGCGGTTTATACTTTCTGCCTACTTTGTAGTGTGTGGTGTGGATCTCGGATGAGATCCGGTTGCTGCGATATCTGCTTTAAGATAAGTGACATTTTCCCTTTTGTGGTTTTCCTTCTGGAGTCTCCTGTTCGTTACTTACGCTTGGAGGAACGGGTTGACTCTTTCCTGTGTCACTAGCTGCAGGGTTCTTTAGGGTGTATTTATTATTAGGTTCCTGTGTATGAACTCTCCTACCACTAAGGCTTGTTCATACTGGTAGTCAGTCAGGGCCTAGTTTCAGGGTTCCCTGCAGGAGGTGACCGTTTCCCTGGTTTTGGTCTTTTCCCTTCCCTCGTACGCTCGGTGTGGCTATTCCCTCCACACCAGAGCGTTACATTATAAACCGCCAAAACATAAATTTATGTCATTTTTGTGCTGACATGGATGCTATTGCTGCACTTGCTGAATGGCTGCAGGGACTCAGTTTGGAGGTGGCTGACATCCGCAACCAGATTCAGAGACCACAGGCTGGTGGTTCTGGGGGTGCTGAGTGTCAGGCCTGTTTGGAGCCTAAGGTCCCCCTCCCAGATAGATTTTCTGGGGGACGTGATAATTTTGTTCTATTTAGGGAGGCGTGCAAATTATATTTCAGACTGCGTCCACATTCTTCTGGTAATGAGGAGCAGAAGGTTGGTGTGGTCATCTCTGCTTAAAGGGGATGCGCAATCATGGGCCTTTTCTCTGCCGACCGGATCGCAGTCTCTCCGGTCAGTAGATGAATTTTTCAAGGCTTTAGGGATTATCTATGATGACCCGGATCGTATCTCCCTGGCTGAGACCCAGATACGTGACCTTTGTCAGGGTGAGCGGCCGGTTAAGATTTATTGCTCTGAGTTTCGGAGGTGGGCGACCAATACTGAATGGAACGATCCGGCTTTACGTAGCCAATTCTGTCAAGGTTTATCTGAAAGGCTGAAGGACGCTTTGGCCTTTCAGGAAACCCCTGTGTCTTTGGAAGCCGCTATGTCTCTTGCTGTGCCATGGATAGGCGCCTGAGAGAGCGATCTAGGGGCCCCCGCTCTCAGGACGTACTATCACATAGTGTACTGTCTTCCTATGACACTTTGGGTGAATATTCCCCTAGGTTGATGTTAGGGGATGAACCTATACAATTAGGGGGAGCCACTCCTGTTTCCACTCGTAAACATTTTGGTAATAAAAAGGGTGTGTTTTTTCTGTGGTCAGAAAGGACACTTTATCAATGTATGTCCATGCTTTCAATCTCTAAAAGAGAGAAAAGAAAAGGGGGCGTTGAATTCTCATCTCACTCTTGGTGGGGTGGGTAGGGAGACTGAAAATGTGCATTTGTCTTCATCCTGTAGTACCCATTTTCTCCTGACTGCAGAGGTGGCGGTAGAGTCAAAACTTGTGAAAATTGAAGTGTTTATTGACAGCGGGGCAGGGGTGAACTTGATTGATGCTCAGTTTATCCGTATGCATGGATTGTCGCCGAGTTCTTTGGATAAGAGGATTTCTGTGTTTGCCATTGATTCTGCACCTCTATCTCAGAAGTGTTTGTCTCAGATGGTGCATGATATCAAATTAAGAGTGGGTGAATTTCATCTGGAGCTTATTTCTTGTTTTGTGTTGGAAGGTCTTCCTGCTCCTGTGGTTCTGGGTTTACCGTGGTTAAGCAAACATAATCCGTCCATTGACTGGCATACTAGACAAATTGTGGATTGGGGCAATTATTGTGTTGACAATTGCCTTAATACATCTTTTTCTGCTTTAACCACTAAGACTCTAACTTCTTTTATATCAGATTTCTCTGATGTATTTTCTGAAGGTGGATGTCAGGATTCACCCCCTCACCGGGAATACGATTGTCCTATCAATCTTATCCCTGGAGCAAAATTGCCCAAATCTAGGCTGTATAACCTTTCTGGACCTGAAAGAACGACCATGAAGGAATATATTGCTGAGAGTTTGGCTAAAGGACATATTAGGCCTTCCAAATCTCCTGTGGCAGCAGGGTTCTTTTTTTTTAGGCCATGTCTGGATTTCCAGGAACTAAATAGGATTACTGTCCGTGATCCGTACCCCCTTCCTTTGATTCCTGACTTGTTTAACCAGATTGTGGATGCCAAGGTGTTCTCCAAGTTGGACTTAAGGGGGGCATATAATCTGGTCAGGATCAAAGAAGGGGATGAATGGAAGACGGCCTTTAACCCTTACACTCCCAGCGCCGTACATGCAAGTGCGGCGGGCGTCATGGCCGGCAAGTCTCTGCTGTTTCTAACAGCAGAGACTTGCCGCTACTTACCTGATCGGCGGCGTCTTGCTGGGTGTTTGGATGCCGTGATCACACGTGATCACGGCATCTAGTTGCGTCTGAACCCGGAAGCGTACGCTTCCGGGTGGTGTACAGACACCCCGAGTGGCCAATCGGGGTGTCTGTACACCATATGAAAACTGTAATCCTCGCTGGTGAGGATTACAGTTTTCAAAGTGCAATTCTTATTCTGGCCACTAGATGGCAGGCCAGGATAAGAAATGAGCAGATTTATCTCAGTCTAGAAAATCCCTGATTGCTCATAAAGAAAAAAAAAAGCCACAATATATTAGCTCATATTTGAGCTTTAAAATAGTGCAAAAAAAAATTAAAACAAAATGTTAAAAAATATATAAAAAATAAAAATATATAAAAGTTCAAATCACCCCCCTTTCCGTATAAGTAAAAAATAAATACCTAAATAAAAATAAGTATAGACATCATGGGTATCACCATGACCGAAAACGCCCGTACTTTTAAAATATATAAAAAAAAATTCCAATACGGCGAATTGTGTGGCGGAAATAGGCGTCCAAATGGCGATTCGCCATTTTTTGTCGCTTTTTTTTTCTAAAAAAATTAAATAAAAAGTGATCAAAAAGTCATACACACCCCAGAATGGTATCAATAAAAACTTCAGATCGCCCCGCAAGAAATGAGCCCCAATACAGCTCCGTACACATAAATACCAAAAAGTTATAGGGGTCAAGATATGACAAGGAAAAAAAAAAGGGTATCTTTCTAATTATTTTATCACTATCAAAACGCAGGAAAAACTATACATATTAGGTATTGCCGGATTCATACTGACCAGTAGAATGAAAATAACAGGTCAGTTAATGCACATCGAACGCTGTAAATAAGAAACCCGTAGAACTGTAGCGGAATAGCGGCTTTTTTGCAATTTCACTTGATTTGGAATTTTTTTCCCGCTTCCCACTACACCATATGCAATATTAAATGGTGGCGTTGGAAAGTACAACTTATCCCGCAAAAAACAAGCCCTCACACAGCTATGTGAACAGAAAAATAAAACAGTTATGGCTGTTTGAAGGCAGGGAGCGCAAAACGAAAATGCATAACCGAAAAAATCTCTGGGAGTCAAAGGGTTAACACTCCTGAGGGCCACTTTGAGAACCTAGTCATGCCTTTTGGGTTGACCAATGCTCCTGCTGTCTTCCAGCATTTTGTTAATGACATTTTTCATCATCTTGTGGGGAGGTTTGTAGTCGTGTATTTGGATGAAATACTAATCTATTCTCCAGATATTGTGACACATCAGGATCACGTGATGCAGGTGTTGCACATCTTAAGAGATAACAAGTTGTATGCAAAATTAGAGAAATGTGTTTTTGCTGTACAAGAGGTGCAATTCTTAGGATACTTGCTTTCATCTTCAGGTTTTCGTATGGATCCAAAGAAAGTCTGTGCTGTTCTGAACTGGGACCGACCTGAAAATCTGAAGGCTCTTTGCGATTTTTGGGGTTCACCAACTATTACCGAAAATTTATTAAGAACTATTCGACAATAGTTAAACCCTTAACTGACATGACTAAGAAAGGGACGGATGTCTCAGTGTGGTCTGATGCAGCGCTGCAAGCCTTCTCAGCTGTGAAGGAGTGCTTTTCTTCTGCCCCTATATTGGTGCAGCCAGAAGTGTCACAACTAGAGATGAGCGAGCACGCTCATCCGAGCTTGGTGCTCGTTCGAGTATTAGGGTACTTGTAAGTGCTCGCTGCTCAGACGAGTATCTCGCCATGCTCAAGGAAATGGCATCTCCCGCATTTTGAATTTTTGCCGCCTATAACTCAGCCAATCACAAGCCAGGAGACTCTGCGGTACACCCAGCATCACGTGGGGCCCTTACATGTCGATAGCAGGGGTTGGCTGGCCAGATCAGGTGACCCTGGAATATACTAGTGACGTCCGGCGGTGCTCGGCTCAGAGGCTCTCTGGATGTCGTTAGGGACAGATCTGCTACGTTTCAGGGAGAGTGTTAGGGCCTGGATTCAGTTCTCTGTTAGGCAGGAGTGATCTCAAAAGAACCCAACAGCCCTTCTAAGGGCTACAAGACACTTTTATTTGTCTCCTGGCTGGGCTTACTGGCACTAGTAGTGCAGCTATCGCCATATATAACAAACTTTGTTTTTTTTGTTGTTTTATCTCAGTGATACAAATCCATTTCATACAGCTGTGTGGAACCATTCTGTGTGTCACAGTTCAGCTGTCCAGTCACCACAAACCACAATCCGTATTTTCTGTCCAGGTGACCCATACTGTACATCACGTAATTAAAAACGGTATTTTGCTCTCACTGATACAGCTACATTAGAAAAATCTCTGTACGACATTTATCTGGGTTGCACTTAATATAGCCACAGTCAGCAGGGGCTGAGTGTGCTCTCCGATATATTCTGCACGTCACATTAAAAAAAACAAAACCGAAAAAAAAAATTTTTTTGTTGTTTTATCTCAGTGATACAAATCCATTTCATACAGCTGTGTGGAACCATTCTGTGTGTCACAGTTCAGCTGTCCAGTCACCACAAACCACAATCCTTATTTTCTATCCAGGTGACCCATTCTGTACGTCACGCAAGCCAATACGGTCATTTGCTCTCACTGATACAGCTACAATAGAAAAATCTGAGTGCGACATTTTTCTGGGTTGAAGTGAAAATAGCCAGTTAACAGGGGCTAAGTTTGCTCTCTGATATATTCTGCACGTTACGTTAAAAAAATAGAAATAAAAAAAATAGAACTTAGTTTTTTTGTTGTTTTATCTCAGTGATACAAATCAATTTCATACAGCTGTGTGGAACCATTCTGTGTGTCACAGTTCAGCTGTCCAGTCACCACAAACCACAATCCGTATTTTCTGTCCAGGTGACCCATACTGTATATCACGTAATTAAAAAAGGTCTTTTGCTCTCACTGATACAGCTACATTAGAAAAATCTGAGTGCGACATTGGTCTGGGTTGCACTTAATATAACCACAGTCAGCAGGGGCTAAGTTTGCTCTCTGATATATTCTGCATGTCACGTTAAAAAAAAAAAAAAATATATAGTTTTTTTTTGTTGTTTTAATTCAGTGATACAAATCCATTTCATGCAGTCATGTCACGTAATCCAATACGGTTATTTGCTCTCACTGATACAGCTACATTAGAAAAATCTGAGTGCGACATTTTTCTGGGTTGAAGTGAAAATAGCCACAGTCAACAGGTGCTAAGTTTGCTCTCTGATATATTCTACACGTCAAGTTAAAAAAAAAAAAAAAAACTTAGTTTTTTGTTGTTTTATCTCAGTGATACAAATCCATTTCATACAGCTGTGTGGAAACATTCTGTGTGTCACAGTTCAGCTGTCCAGTCACCACAAACCACAATCCATATTTTCTGTCCAGGTGACCCATACTGTACGTCACGTAATCCAATACGGTTATTTTCTCTCACTGATACAGCTACATTAAAAAAATCTGAGTGCAACATTTTTCTGGGTTGAAGTGAAAATAGCCACAGTCAACAGGGGCTGAGTTTGCTCTCTGATATATTCTACACATCACGTTAAAAAAACAAACAAAAAAAAAAATCTTAGTTTTTTTGTTGTTTTATCTCAGTGATACAAATCCATTTCATACAGCTGTGTGGAACCATTCTGTGTGTCACAGTTCAGCTGTCCAGTCACCACAAACCACAATTCGTATTTTCTGTCCAGGTGACCCATACTGTACGTCACGTAATCCAATATGGTCATTTGCTCTCACTGATACAGCTACATTAGAAAAATCTGAGTGTGACATTTTTCTGGGTTGAAGTGAAAATAGCCACAGTCAGCAGGGGCTCAGTTTGCTCTCTGATATATTCTGCACGTTATGTTAAAAAAAAAAAAAAACCTTAGTTTTTTTGTTGTTTTATCTCAGTGATACAAATCCATTTCATACAGCTGTGTGGAACCATTCTGTGTGTCACAGTTCAGCTGTCCAGTCACCACAAACCACAATCTGTATTTTCTGTCCAGGTGACCCATACTGTACATCACGTAATTAAAAACGGTATTTTGCTCTCACTGATACAGCTACTTTAGAAAAATCTCTGTACGACATTTGTCTGGGTTGCACTTAATATAGCCACAGTCAGCAGGGGCTGAGTGTGCTCTCCGGGAGTATTATAAGAATGAGAGAATCCCGAGAGGACTACGGACCCATTTGAGACCAATTCTTTTTCCAGACAATAAGGAATTCTGTACGAGCTTTGAAACCATCTCTAATCGATATTCCAGAGAGCTAATGTTATTAAATATGGATTATCTCCAGAAAGATATTAACCTCAAACAAAAAATTATTGAAGATCTAGAAAAACAATTGGTTTCCATAGCCAGTGAAACAGAAGTAATAGCTATTCAAACTCGCCTAACTATGGACCTACAGAAATATCAAGCTAATATAGAAGAAACAAAGAGACAGAAGTGGTACAGAGATATGGAGGACTATAAAAGGAGGACTATAAAAAAGGCATAAGTATAAGTATAATACGGACATTCAAAGGGGACAATGTGCAGTAAAACCACCGCCAAGACAACAACGACCTCAACCCAGGAGACGACGACGCACTGGACGTAATATAACCTCTACCTCATCGGATGAAAGTACAGAAAAGCTTTTTTTAGACGGGGGTCAGGGATCAGACCCACAGAGGACAGACCAAACAAGAGGAGAGGTGGCAGGAAACATTTCCGGGGGAGAAAGAAGCAACATACTGTCCAGATCCAGGAAACCACCGACGGGAACTAAACAACTTCCCTTAATACAACAGAGGGACAATACGAACAAGTGAAAAATATGAATACATTAGTGGTAAATATCTCTTCCATTGAATTTTCAGAGTCTGAAATGTCACTGCTTAACAAAGGTTTATCATTTTGTCCACAGGAACATATTGATTGGTTTGGATTAGAAATAGATCTATATGCTTTCTTTAGAAGGATTAGATTAAAAGCTTTCTTCGCAAAAGAGATCATGACCAATCCCAGGTCACAAATCTCTGGTGGATTGAAATTACAGGACTTTAATTTGTCACTATAAAGTACATTTCAACCACCAGATACTACGAATGCTGTTGAGACGTATATCTCTTTAGTTAAGGAAAATATACAGAAACTTAAGAATAAGGGAACAGTACAGATAACCCATAATCTTAACCATGATGAGAAGGTTGCTCTCCACCAATTGTGCAATAGGCAGGATATTGTCATCAAACCTGCCGATAAGGGGGGAGCAGTTCAGCTGTCCAGTCACCACAAACCACAATCCGTATTTTCTGTCCAGGTGACCCATTCTGTACGTCACATAATTAAAAAAGTTCTTTTGCTCTCACTGATACAGCTACATTAGAAAAATCTCTGTGCAACATTTCTCTGGGTTGCACTTAAGCAGACCAAGTCTGCCTAATCTAATAGTTTCAGTGTAATTGCTCCATACTGCACGGTACGTAATAATATATGTAATTTTGCTCTAACTTATCCACCTATATACAAAGCACAATCCGTATTTTCTGTCCAGGTGACCCATTGTGTATGTCACGTAATTAAAAAAGGTCTTTTGCTCTCACTGATACAGCTACATTAGAAAAATCTCTGTGCGACATTTGTCTGGGTTGCACTTAAGCAGACCAAGTCTGCCTAATCTAATAGTTTCAGTGTAATTGCTCCATACTGCACGGTACGTAATAAAATACGTAATTTTGCTCTAACTTATCCACCTATATACAAAGCACAATCCGTATTTTCTGTGCAGGTGACCCATTCTGTACGTCACATAATTAAAAAAGGTCTTTTGCTCTCACTGATACAGCTACATTAGAAAAATCTCTGTGCGACATTTGTCTGGGTTGCACTTAAGCAGACCAAGTCTGCCTAATCTAATAGTTTCAGTGTAATTGCTCCATACTGCACGGTACGTAATAAAATACGTAATTTTGCTCTAACTTATCCACTTATATACAAAGCACAATCCGTATTTTCTGTCCAGGTGACCCATTCTGTATGTCACATAATTAAAAAAGGTCTTTTGCTCTCACTGATACAGCTACATTAGAAAAATCTCTGTGCAACATTTCTCTGGGTTGCACTTAAGCAGACCATGTCTGCCTAATCTAATAGTTTCAGTGTAATTGCACCATACTGCACGGTACGTAATAAAATACGTAATTTTGCTCTAACTTATACACCTATATACAAAGCACAATCCGTATTTACTGTCCAGGTGACCCATTCTGTACGTCACGTAATTAAAAAAGGTCTTTTGCTCTCACTGATATAGCTACATTAGAAAAATCCCTGTGCGACATTTGTCTGGTTTGCACTTAAGCAGACCATGTCTGCCTAATCTAATAGTTTCAGTGTAATTGCCCCATACTGCACGGTACGTAATAACATACATAATTTTGCTCTAACTTATCCACCTATATATTAACTTGTTCAGATTGAACAAGTTTGTGGGTTTCAGTACAGCAGGCCCATTTTTTTTTATATATAATACACTTTTTAAAATTTTGAACCCCAGGGCTAAGGGTCGAGGACGAGGGCGTGGGCATTCAATTACTGCAGGGGGCAGAGGCCGTGGTCCTGGGCAGGGCGAGACAGTACCTGCTGATGAGGGAGCTGTGGAACGCTGCAGAGCTACACTCCCTAGCTTCATGTCTCAACTTACAGGGACACGTGGTAGAGGACTGTTGAAACCACAACAGTGTGAACAGCTGATGTCGTGGATTGCGGACAATGTTTCAAGTAATTTGTCCACCAGTCAGTCTTCCACGCAGTCCACCCACGTTACCCAAGGGAGCACTCCTCTGGCTCCTCCACCTCAACCTCCTTCCCCCCAGTCTGCCCCCTCCCAGGAAAATTTGGAATGCGATCCGGCATACTCTGAGGAACTGTTTTCTGGACCCTTCCCAGAGTCACAAACCACTTCTCAGGTTGCTGCTGACCTCTTTCCCGATACCTAAGTTTTCCAACTGTCGCAGTCTGTGGGTGATGATGATGATATTGTTGACTTAGTGAAAGAAGTGAGTAAAGAGGTGTCGGACGATGAGGAGACACGGTTGTCAGACAGTGGTGAAGTTGTTGTCAGGGCAGGAAGTCCGAGGGGTAGCAGACTGAGGAATCGGAGGATGACGAGGTGACTGACCCAAGCTGGGTTGATAAGCCGAGTGAAGACAGTGCTTCTGAGGCGGAGGCGAGTGCTGCACCAGAACAGGTTGGAAGAGGCAGTGGTGTGGCCAGAGGAAGAAGCAGGGCCAGAGCTGGTGCATCAGCAGCAACTATTTCACGTAGTGAAGCTCCCGTGGCGAGGCCTAGATGTTCGCAAGTCTGGAGGTACTTTAAAGAAATTGAGGATGACCGACGGACTGTGGTGTGCAACCTGTGCCACACCAGGATCAGCAGGGGAGCCACCACTACTAGCCTCACCAGCACCAGCATGCGCAGGCATATGAGTGCTAAAAACCCCACTCAATGGAACCAAGGCCGTTCACCTCCTGCGGGTCACACCACTGCTCCTTCCCCTTTGTCACTCGCTGCCTCTGCTAGTCAATCCCCTGCCCAGGACCCCGGCACGAGCGCCTCCCACCGGAAAACCACACCTTCGCCTACACGATCCTCCACAGCGTCCACCAATGTGTCCCTGCGCAGCGTTCAGCTGTGTTTACAGCAGACGCTGGAGCGCAAGAGATAATACAGTTCCACCCACATGCCTAAGCCCTCAACGTCCACATCTCCAAATTGCTGAGCCTGGAGATGCTGCCCTATAGGCTGGTAGAGACCGAGGTCTTTCGCAACCTCATGGCGGTGGCTGCCCCTCAGTATTTGGTCCCCAGCCGCCACTATTTTTCCCGATGTGCCGTCCCAGCCCTACACCAGCACGTGTCACAGAACATCATCTGTGCCCTGACCAACGCTGTTTCTGAGAAGGTCCACCTAACCACGGACACGTGGACAAGTGCTGCCGGGCAGGGACACTATATATCACTGACGGCACATTGGGTTAACTTGGTGGAGGCTGGGACCGAATCTGACCCTGGGACCGCTTGTGTACTGCCCACACCGAGGATTGCGGGGCCTACCTCGGTCACTGTCTCTCAGACGTACTATGCCTCCTCCTCCACCTCCTCCTCCGAATTACCATCCGTGGGCACGGCGCCTTCAGTCAGTAGCTCTAGTCACAGCAGCAGTGCCGTGGCTAAGCGCCAGCAGGTGGTGCTCAAACTGCTGAGATTAGGTGACAAAAGGCACACTGCCCAAGAGCTGTTACAGGGCATCACGGCGCAGACCGATCTGTTGCTGACACCGCTGAACCTCAAGCCAGGCATGGTTGTGTGTGACAACGGGCGTAACCTGGTGGCGGCTCTGCAACTTGGCAGACTGACGCATGTGCCATGCCTGGCCCACGTGTTCAATCTCATAGTTCAGCGGTTCCTCAAGACATACCCCAATTTGTCAGATTTGCTCACCAAGGTGCGCCGCATCTGTGCGCATTTCCGCAAGTCAACCACAGATCCTGCCACTCTCAGGGCAGTGCAGTGGCGCCTACAACTGCCAGCTCACCGACTGTTGTGCGACTTGCCCACGAGATGGAATTCGACATTAAACATGTTATCCAGAGTTTACCAGCAGCGCAGAGCGATTGTAGACTGCCAGATGTCAACTACCACCAGAACTGGTAGTCAGGTCAGTCAGCTTCCTCAAGTCTACAATGAGGAGTGGATGTGGATGTCTAATATCTGTCAGGTGTTGAGCAACTTTGAGGAGTCAACACAGATGGTCAGCGGCGATGCCGCCATTATCAGCCTCACCATCCCGCTGCTTTACCTGTTGAAAAACTCACTGCTCAGTATGAAGTCAGAAGCTTTGCGCTTGTCACAGGAGATGGGGGAAGAAGATACGTCGCTTGATAGCCAGAGCACCCTCCAGTCTGTTTCTCAGCGCGTATTGGAGGAGGGGGATGAGGATGAGGAGGAAGAGGAGGAGAATGTCGGCGAGACAGAAGAGGTTACCAATGCTCAGTCCTTCTTAACTTTTGAGCGTGTATGGGCTGAAGAGGAGGAGGAGGAGGAGGAAATGGAGAGTCAGGCCAGTGAGGAGAGGGAATTCTTGCGTGTTGGGACTCTGGCGCACATGGCAGACTTCATGTTAGGCTGCCTATCCCGTGACCCTCGCGTTAGAAGCATTTTTTCAAACACCGATTGCTGGGTGTTCACTCTCCTGGACCCACGGTACAAGCAGAACCTTTCCACTCTCGTCCCTGTAGAGGAAAGGAGTATGAGAGTGAATCAATATCAACAGGCCCTGGTGCACAAGCTGAAACAATCCTTCCCATCTGACGCCGCTAGCGGCAGAGGGCGTGGTTCTGTGGGCCAAGTAGCGGGGGAGAGGAGGCGAGCAGGCAGCTTGTCCAGCACTGGCAGGGGAACGCTCTCCAAGGCCTTTGCCAGTTTTATGTCACCCCAGCAAGACACTGTCACCTGTCCCCAGTCTAGGTAGAGTAGGGGTGAGCTTTACAGAAAGATGGTGAGGGAGTACCTAGCTGACCATACCAACGTCCGGACCGATCACTCTGCTCCATACAACTACTGGGTTTCAAAGCTGGACACGTGGCCTGAACTGGCGCTGTACGTCTTGGAGGTGCTGGCCTGCCCTGCCGCTAGCGTGTTGTCAGAGCGGGTATTCAGTGCAGCTGGTGGCTTCATCACCGATAAGCGTACACGCCTGTCAACTGACAGCGCTGACAGGCTGACGCTTATTAAAATGAACAAAGCCTGGATTTCACCGGAATTCAAATCTCCTCCGGGGGAAAGCAGCTAAAGATTAACATTACTTATGTAACGCAATTTTTTAGAGGGCCAACTTGCACCCCCAGAATGTGCCACTATAAATGACCCTTCTTAGTGTCCTCATAATGTGCCTATATAATATGCCCCCATAGTGTTCTTCCCCCCTCCAACACCATAGTGTGCCCATAATGTGACAGCTTAGGATGCCCCCACAGTGTACCCATAATGTGCCAGTAATACCCCCATGATGTGCCAGCAATGCCCCAAGTAGATGCCCCCATAGTGGTGCCCATATGCCAGCAATGCCCCCCAGTTCACTGTCCCTCAGACTGTTGGACTATAAAAAAAACTATGAACAAATCCCTATGCACACTGCACATATCTTATTTTAAAGTAAAAAAACAAAACAGGAACAAATACAATACACTGTGCCCCCATTAGACCTCAGATCAGCCCACTGTGCCCCATCAGACCTCAGATAAGCCCACTGTGCCCCCATCAGACCTCAGATCAGCCAACTGTGCCCCATCAGACCTCAGATCAGCCCACTGTGCCCCATCAGACCTCAGATCAGCCCATTGTGCCCCCATTAGACCTCAGATCAGCCCACTGTGCCCCCATCAGACCTCAGATCAGCCCACTGTGCCCCCATAAGACCTCAGATCAGCCCACTGTGCCCCCATCATACCTCAGAGCAGCCCATTGTGCCCCCATTTGACCTCAGATCAGACCATTGTGCCCCCATTAGACCTCAGATCAGCCCACTGTGCCCCCATCAGACCTCAGATCAGCCCACTGTGCCCCCATTAGACCTCAGATCAGCCCGCTGTGCCCCATCAGACCTCAGATAAGCCCACTGTGCCCCCATCAGACCTCAGATCAGCCAACTGTGCCCCATCAGACCTCAGATCATCCCACTGTGCCCCATCAGACCTCAGATCAGCCCATTGTGCCCCCATTAGACCTCAGATCAGCCCACTGTGCCCCCATCAGACCTCAGATCAGCCCACTGTGCCCCCATCAGACCTCAGATCAGCCCACTGTGCCCCCATCATACCTCAGAGCAGCCCATTGTGCCCCCATCAGACCTCAGATCAGCCCATTGTGCCCCCATTAGACCTCAGACCAGCCCATTGTGCCCCATCAGACCTCAGATCAGCCCACTGTGCCCACATCAGATCAGCCCACTGTGCCTTTATCAGACCTCAGATCAGCCCACTGTGCCCCCATCAGACCTCAGATCAGCCCACTGTGACCCCATCAGACCTCAGATCAGCCTACTGTGCCCCATCAGACCTCAGAGCAGCCCATTGTGCCCCCATTAGACCTCAGATCAGCTCACTGTGCCCCCATCAGACCTCAGATCAGCCCACTGTGCCCCCATCAGACCTCAGATCAGCCCACTGTGCCCCCATCAGACCTCAGATCAGCCCACTGTGTCCCATCAGACCTCAGACCAGCCCATTGTGCCCCATCAGACCTCAGATAAGCTCTTTGTGCCCCCATCAGACCTCAGATCAGCCCACTGTGCCCCCATCAGACCTCAGATCAGCCCACTGTGCCCCCATCAGACCTCAGATCAGACCACTGTGCCCCATCAGACCTCAGACCAGCCCATTGTGCCCCCATCAGACCTCAGATCAGCTCTTTGTGCCCCCATCAGACCTCAGACCAGCCCATTGTGCCCCATCAGACCTGAGATCAGACCACTGTGCCCCCATCAGACCTCAGATCAACACTAATAGCTGCTAGAAAACTTTACTATATAGAACTTTGGTGCTGTACGCCTACTAAAACTCTTTTTTTTAGAATAATACACGCTACAATGGGCTATAATTGTCCCCCTTCAGCACAGAGCAAATAATATGTTTTTTGGGCAACAGTAATAAATGCCAGTAGCTTTTAAAATATAGAATTTTGGCGCTGTAGGCCAAATCAAGCTTTTTTGAGAATAATACACGCTACAAAGGGCTATAATTGTCCCACTTCAGCACAGAGCAAATAATATGTTTTTTCGGCAACAGTGATAAATGCCAGTAGCTTTTAAAATATAGAACTTTGGCGCTGTAGGCCAAATCAAGCTTTCTTGATAATAATACACGCTACAACGGGCTGTAATTCTCCCACTTCAGCACAGAGCGAATAATATGTTTTTTGGGCAACACTAATAGCTGCTAGAACACTTTACTATATAGAACTTTGGCGCAGTACGCCTACTAAAACTTTTTTTTAACAATAAAACACGCTATACAGGGCTGCCATTTTCCCACTTCACCACAGCTAATAAGCCCCAACACTAAAACAGCAAAAAAGTGCTGTACTAAATGTAATTACAGCGCACAAGGGTTAACAAAACCCTAGTAACCAGAATTAGAGGCAAACCTGACATGACCAGCTGTAGCATGACAATACTTCACTTCCTATCCTTTCCCTACACTTCTATTCAGCAATTTGTACTTTTGATGAGGTTTTGTAACACTTGCCCTAGCGCCTGCAAACGTCTCTCCTTGCACTAAGTTCACTGTACTGTCTCTAAACAACCCTATTAAACTCTGTTCTGCTTCAATACTGCACTCCCTATCCTTTCTCTACACTTCTATTCAGCAATTTGTACTATTGATGAGGTTTTATGACACTTTCCCTAGCGTCTGCAAACGTCTCTCCCTGCACTAAGTTCACTGTAGAACGACAGAATCCAAAATGGCTGACAGTATTTATAGGGCTGTGACATCACAGGGCCGGCTGGCTGCTGATTGGCTGCATGCATGGCATTGTGGGTGATCCCTTCATCCTTCATGTTCCTTTCTCCATGTCCAAACACATGCAGCCGCCATTTTAGCAAAATAGAAAAAAAAAATGATTCGTCACCACGAATCGTCAAGAAATTCTAAATCGGTGCGAATTGAATAATTCCTGAAATTCGGATCGAATTCCACTTCGTCCGATTCGATTCGCTCATCTGTAGTTGTCATGCCACTGGCTGAAATTCTCGGACCACACCACATTGGCCTCCCACCAGCCCAGGAGTAAATTTGCGTAGGCCGGTGCGCATGGGCTGCCCATCGTGGTACCCCTGAGCTGGTGGTAATAACAGCCATTGAAGGTGAAATAGTTTCTGGTCAAATTGAAGTTAAGAAGATCCAGGACCAATTGACTATGTGGGCCTAATCTGGCATCCCTAGTGGCCAAAAAGTTTGCCACCACTTTCAGGCCTAAATGGTGATGAATGGAACTATAGAGAGTGTCCACGTCTATTGATGCCAGGATGTTGTCCTCCTCCAGTTTAATACCATAAATTCTTAGCAGGAGGTCGACAGTGTCTCTTATATATGACGGGAGGCTCTCTACAGAAGGCCTGATGATCCTGTTGACGTATACTCCCACATTCTGTCCTAGACTCCCTACCCCGGACACTATAGGGCGTCCCTTGTGTGGTGATGTTCCTTTGTGCATCTTGGTAGACTAGTAGAATGTGGAATGTGGCTGTGACAGGATACCGAGGTAGTAAAAAGTCAAATTCAGCCTGATCGATTAATTTATGTTTAAGCCCTTGTAATAATATATTCTTCAATTCCTGATGAAATAACGGGCCAGGATCAGTTGAAAGTATCCTGTACGATTTACCGTCCCCTAAAATGTCAAGACACATCTTTTTATATAGAGCATGGTCCATAAGGACCACGTTCCCCCCTTTATCCGAGGGCTTGATTAAAAGATTTTTCTCTTTTTCAAGATTTTTAAGGTCCGCCCACTCATCTTTACTCAAGTTACCAGGGACACCAGATCTTGTCATGATCTTCTGAGCTTCCGCAGAAACTAGTTTGTGAAAGATAGTAACGGACGAGTCAGGAAGTGGTGGTGGAATCTGTAAACTTTTTAACTTAAGATTAGTGAAGGGACCTTCTGTGTCTACTTCTGTGAGTAAGTCCGCAAGGGTTTTAGTAGCATGTAGGTCTTGTAAACTTATCCCTAGTTCCTCACACTTTATTTATTTTGTATGCAGAAATGTTTATGCCAAAGTAATTTGCGTGTGAACAACGCTAGGTCCTTGCTCCACTCAAAGCTGTCATAGGCTACAGTCGTTACAAAAGACAGTACTTTGCTGAGTAATGTCACCTCTGGGTCAGTCAAAGTGTGTGAGGACACGGTCTGTGACCGTGATTCTCTGCCCTTCTTGGACGTCTTGATAGAAAGAGGCTCTAATAACAGTATGGTTACATCAGTTTTCCGTAAGGCTTCTGCTACTAATAGCCTGCTATGCTGGGACAGTGCACATCCTTTCCCACTACGTAGAGGGATACCTAAAGGCCAGTACATGAGATTGCGCTGAAATTGCTCAAGCATGAATCTTTTCAACAGGAAGACGATCTGAGAAAAAGATTCAGAGAAAGGGGCTATCCCAATGGGATACTCCGTACGGCTTTTGACTCCACCTGTCTGCTAAAAAAGGAATTCCTATTAATTCCAAAAAAAGTGAAAGAAGATAACAATATCCGTATTATAGGGATTTATGATAACGCCCATACGGAAATAAGGCGCATAATCTCCAAATACTGGGGGATCCTCTACACTGATCCCGACCTACATGATGTCATTGGTCCAACTCCTCAGATCACATTCCGTAAAGGAAGAAGTCTGAGAGACTTTGGGATTCAGCATGTTCCACAGTCCTAGCGTGGAGGTGACTGGGACAACAAAATATTAAGGATGGAGTCTAGATGAATATTTAAACTGAAATCCGTGACACCGAATGGTCTTAATGAGTATTTATCTTATAAACCATTCCTAGTCCAATAAACGTTCCTTCTGGAGATTTTCCCGTAATGTATCCTATGTTTGAAATACATCTTTAGACCCTCTTCATACCAATATGATGGATTTATACATCTAATCCATCCTTGGAGTACATGTGAGGTGATATTTACTCTTTCATATATAAGACTGTGTGATGTTGATAATTAAGATGATATTTATCCTGACCTGATGATGATTGGACTATTTATCTGAATGGTGAATTATGTTCAATCATCATTAAGTACTGCTTGCACTATTCTCTTCATGCAGGGAAGCATACCGCTCTCCCTGTAGCGGCAATAAGTGATTCAGACCGTCCGGGGATGTGCTGACAGGTCCCCATGACAACCGGAACGCCCCATCCAGCGTGTCACTTCTTACACGTGCAGGGAGCGGGAAGCGGAGCTGGGTTATGGAGCGGCGTCTCGCCGGTTCCCCCTGCCCTCCCTGCCACTGATGATGATGATGCGATAAGAAGGAGGAGCGATACCTATTTAAAGACAGGTACTGAGAAACTCTGTTCAGCCACTGCTGTCTCTGTCAAGCTGCCATTATGATGAAATGCTCCCTGATGAACCACCAATAGGGGGAAACGCATTGGGGCTTGGGTAGATAATAGATAGGGTCATTATAGGCAGGTCCCAGGTTCCAGCTGCTGGAGTTCGTCCTTTTAAGGGCGAGTGCCCCGACTACAGCCTTATGAGGGTTTCCCATGCCTGCAGACTAGCAGCATTGAGGGAAAGTTGGTAGATACAATTAGCAGTAGCCTCAGTTACTGTAGAACTACGACTCCCAGCCTGTACATTGGAACTGATTTGAATTAGGACACTGCCACGGGTTGCGTATCCTATTAGCAACAGACCCTCTCTTTGTGTGTTTTAGTATATATTTTCTGTTTGACGTACCTAGCGTTTATAAATATAGAAATTAAAGTTACGTTTTAAACTTTAGGGCACACTCAGTTAATCCTTGATAGTTTAATAGCCACTGAGGTTCCACAGAAGGTCTATTACCAATCTTTCTAGAATACAGCATTAAGATAATAAAAGTTATGAGAAATGTTGTCAATTTCTCAAAGTATGACTTATCTCTTAATATTATAAAAATGAGTTTCTGTCTGTCTGTCTGTTCTCTATGCACGACCAAACTACTGGACCGATTTTCACTAAATTCGGCACACAGGTACATCAGGTGTCCGGGAAGGTTTTAGGTCTCAGCTCTCTATGACGTACCGTTCCCGGGATATTCCCAAAATATGATCTCCATTAGCCAATATTAGTCTGGGAGCATTTCACTTCAAATTCCGACTGCCATTTTCTCCACATGCAAACAAGTTTCCATAACAACCTAGCCAGGTAATTAGCAGCCAGCTGAGGAGCTCAGCCATTTCTATTCGCTGCTTTAAAGGGGCAGAGCACTGTGGATGACATTGTTAAAGGGGGTATTCCGGTTACCAGTAATATAACTTATGTTTTAGACTACTTTTAGACTAAGACCTTTCAGTAGTAATAAAAGATGTTTTCTTCCACTGCTACCCATTGCGTGTCCTCATAAATTACCATGGTATCAACCTGTAATTCAGGTAACCTTCAAAAGAAGGACTTAAAAGCAACCCCCAAGGTCCCGCTAAACCATGCCCCCGACGCGGTCAGGTCACGCCCCCTCCCACTCCGCAGCCAATGGGGATTGAAAAAATGAAGGTAAAAATCAACTTCTGTCAGCTGCATTGACTTTCTCTCTGCAACGACACACAGAAACATTAAATGAAATAGATGAAATACACAAATTTTAGACTAAGACCTTTTAGTAGTAATAAAAGATGTTTTCTTCCACTGCTACCCATTGCGTGTCCTCATAGATTACCATGGCATCGACCTGTAATTCAGGTAACCCTCAAAAGAAGGAATTAAAAGCAACCCCCCAAGGTCCCGCTAAACCATGCCCCCGACGCGGTCAGGTCACGCCCCCTCCCACCCCGCAGCCAACGGGGATTGAAAAAATGAAGCTAAAATTCAACTTCTGTCAGCTGCAGGAGTGGCTTGGAGGTTGACTTTCTTTCTGCAATGACAACCAGAAACACTAAATGAAATAGATTAAATATACCGGTGGGAAGCGATGTTTTCTTCCACTGCTACCCATTGCGTGTCCTCATAAATTACCATGGTATCGACCTTTAATTCAGGCCACCCTGAAAAGAAGGACTTAAAAGCAACCCCCTCCAAAGTCCCGCTAAACCACGCCCCCGGTCAGGTCACGCCCCCTCCCACTCCACAGCCAATAAGGGATTGAAAAAATGAAGGTAAAAATCAACTTCTGTCAGCTGCATTGACTTTCTCTCTGCAACGACACACACAAACACTAAATGAAATAGACGAAATATACCCAGGCGAAGCCGGGTCCTTCTGCTAGTTTTATATAATTTTCAACCTTTTTACAAAATGTTTAATCATCTGGAAATCCCCTTTAAAGAATATAGCGGAGTATGTGAGTCTGTAATGCCACAGGATTATCTCCAAGCCAACAGAGGGAGCTGCCCCAGATGTATGCAACAATCTGGAGGAAGCCAGGACCCAGAGGTGAAAAGTAGACGTGTACAGTGTCAGGTAGTTGGAGCTGAGCTGTTAAAGGAGGAGGACATTCAAAAAGCTCTCTCTCCACCAGCAACTGAGCAGGCCACAGACTCAGGTGGAAATAAGACGAAGAGACTCCCACATTTGTTCAGCAGCAGCTACAGGGAACGGCAGGTGACACATGCAGTGTATACCTCAGATCACCAGGGAACCTAGAGAGGAAAACATGTGTTCAACATCTGAAGACAGGGTTAATCTCAGATTATTTGATGAGAGACTATGTGTGAGAGAGAAGGAGGCACCTCTCTCACAGGAATGAGTATTTTTTTTATAATTATTATGAGCTAAATTACATATTTTTGTGTAGTTTGGGCTAATAGTGCCTCAGGCCTGTCTGCATATTATACACTGCGCTTGAACAGATCAGCATAGTATGATGACAGAGTCATTTCAAAAGAAAACTCCTATCAAAAATAATGCAGCAGCGGAAATTTCTAAAAAAAAAAAAAAAAAAAGATGATTGTTATAATGTTATGAAACTGTGTTAAAATAGTAATATTGAAGGCTGAAGCCAGACACACATTATCCAGCACTGGTACACATATGTGACTTCTCTTAATGTTTCCTTTAACATATTCCAAGATTTGTGGTGTGAGATGCAAACGAATGTATACAATATGTCCGACTCGTGCCTCCAACAGATGCCATTCCTTTGTACAGTTACCATACACTGATTATTGAAAGGCCATCACTTTTCTATTATATTTGCCACTGATCAGTTATGAGAAGGCTCCTTTAAATGGTGTGCCTCTTTCTCTAGTGTACTATATGTAATTGTTGGCAATTAAGACACAGTAGGTGACACTATTGGAAGAATGTTTGTGTGTATCCCAGTTATCCCCACTGATTTTTCAGCATATTGGAGGATGTAAATCAGGCTTGGCCTACAGGGGAAAAAAGGTGAATCCTACGGTGGGCCCCTGAGCAAGGTGGGCCCCTAGTCCTCCACCCCCTGCACAAGGCAGAGTAGACTGACTGCACTACATATAGATAGGCAGTGTACAGTACCTGAAGGAGCCTATGTTCTTATCAAAAACTGGGTAAATTATTCAGAAAACTCCCCAGTTTGTTATTGTAGATGAATGGAGTGTCTCACACGACTTCTAGGTGTAGGGGAAGGCCTGCCAGCATCTTCTTTCCCCAGGTACTTGCCTTCTCAAAGTCGCTGCAGAGACTCCCATAATCATCTTATAACATCTTGCTGCTGCTGCCTTTTTCCATGTAGTTGTACAGTGGGTCCTGGAGTGAATTTTACTGGTGGCCCCTAGCCCTAGAATGCATACCTGGGGCCTCGCAGGCCTGCTCTGTTAATTGTTTTCTTTTAACTGCAAGATTACTTTAGTTAGAATTCTGAAACTCTAGGTATTCCTCAGGTATATAGTTGTTAGTCATTTCCAGTTGTTCATATATTTTTATGTTACAGGCATTTCGGTATAATACCCCATATTCACATACCTGGGGCCTTTTAGGCCCGTACTAGGTTTACATGTGATCCTAAGTCTTTTTGTCTTTATTGTTGCTGGGGAAAACTTTGACTCAGTCTTTATGACTCTGCTGTTGCTGTGCAGAGTGTGGATTCTGCCTGACTACATGGTCATGTGATCTTGGGAAGGAGGCTCCCTCACAAGGTCATGCGTCTCTGACATCATCATAGTTCCTGAACACTGTTCATTGTGTGCTACTTGCTGAAGAGACTTTGGAGGAAGGAGTCAGCTTTCTTGTTTCTTGAAAAAGAAACTCTGAGCTCCAAAAATCCAAAGGTTTCTACTTCACCTAAAAGAAAGTGGTGACCTGCTGAAGGTGAGAGGAGGGGGCTGCACTTCACCCTTAGCACAGACACTAACAAAGAGTGTACAACCCTGATTGTAATCATTTTTTTTTTCATTTTAGTTTACTGACTTCTAAGGTTACAATGGCACAGTCTACATCCAGGGGTTTGACTGACCAAGAAATCGAAGCAATCATTTTTGATAGTGATGAAGATAGTGAACTTTCTTTGTCTGATGAAGAGTACATGCCACCAGCTAATGTCTCTACTTCATCATTCAGTGATTCTTCAGATGATGAAGAAGAAATGGATCCAGCAGAACGTACAAATAGAACATCCAAAACAAATGTTTTTTGGGACAGTACTGCTGGGGTTCTTGGACACACCCCATCACATAATATTGTACATACATTGTAAGCATGTTTACTGCCACTTTTATATAAAAAAAACTTTTAGACAAAAAAAACGTTATTATAAAGAGTTATATCGAATGAGTATATTGAGCGTTTTAAGCCCGTTCAGTTACTTTATTGTTGTTTTTTGCACATAATGTTTTGAATTATTCACATCTTAGGATGCATTCTCACTAGCGCTGGTGTCTGCCAGGAGGTGATCCGTAATGGATCTGATCTCTTGGTAACTCCAGTTAAGGCTGCCGGAATGCCCGGATTCTACCAGCCTTAGCTGGGGTCACCAGGAGGTCAGATCCATTACAGATCCCCTCCTGGCAGACACCAGCGCTAGTGGGAATGCATCCTTACTTTGCATTTTTCAAATAAACTTTGAAAAGTATTTTTATTTGAGTTATTCCATGTTATTTGCACACAGGCCTAAAAGGCCCCAGGTATGTAAAAGTGTAGATTTGTATGGTCATGCATTCTAGGACTAGGCACCTCAGTCCAACCTTGTTGTTAATGTCCTTTCCAACTACTCTTTACCAAATATATACACCCCCTCAACTAGTTCTTAAGATATTTTTAGCCAGATGATAAAACTTCTAGATATTGCAACTTCTGCCTCTTTCCCATGTTAACAATTCTTTCAGAACTTCAACTTCAAACATTCAGAAAATCCAAAGGGCATTGGCTCTCATTGCTGACTGAAGGTTATCAAATCAGATACCTGTAGAAGGTCATTTCTCTCTCTAAACATCTGAAGCTTCTAATGAAATATTTGTCTTTATAATAAAAACATGCATTATCAGACTTTTCATGGGTTCGCATTGTATTGCTGAATGGATTTCTTTTAAATAAGAGATTCTATTTGCATTTGTCAATTTTTCCTCTTAATGCAATTCCACAATCCATCTGAGAACATATTCAGTTAACATTCATCTTACTTGACTTTTACTGTTCAATGTTTTATGCATAAACTGCCTGCAATGCATGTTTTAAATATCATGGATCACAGCATAGGAATTGCAGAGGTAACAGATGCCCACGGATGAAGCCAAACAGTCCTACTGGTCCAGAAGAAGACACAAGTATTATGAAAGGAATATGGGTAGGCTCTTACAGCTTTTACACGGCGATCCTAGGAGCTTCAAGTTTTCTTTTCCTTGATCACAACCTCCTAGTATTAAAACGGGTCTATATACAATGACATCAATGTGTCTAGTTTTAATAAAAGGCCATGGACTATTGTGTCAGCCTGGAGAAGTTTAGAAGTCATGCGGTGATACAATGGGAGGGATTGGCACACTTGGAGGCTCAACTACAAACACAGAAATATATATTGTTTGCTTCTCCGTTAGCTACAGTTTCTGAGGTTAGAACATCACCAGATAAACAGTTTTAACACTCCTTTACACAGAATTACTTTTTAAAATGTCCAGTGTCTGATCAATGGTTTGAATAGTCATTGCTAAAGTTTTGATGGTCATTTTTATTACAATTCTTGCTGCAGAGAAACTCTTCCAGGCCAGGAGTGACATGTCATTGTGGTCTAGTAGTAAGTCTTGAGATTGTGTCCTCCTGATATCAAAATATTATCATTTATCATTAACCCTCTAAGCAAGGGTGGATTGGCCATAGACCTTACAGAGAAATTTCCTAGTGGGCCGATGCCCAGAAGGCCGCCTGAGCCTTCTTTGCAGCCTGCAAGTGGAAGTTTTTGGGGATGTATTTTGTTTCTGCTGGCAGTATTTTGTGATGGACTGTGGTATTTGGCTCTGTTGGGTGGTATAATGTGCCACAGTATGGTATTGCTGGCCCTGCCTTCCATCAGTTTGGACTCCACAACAAAACAGGGCCAGTTTTAGTATTTCTTCCCAGTCCGCCATGCCCGTAAGTATCGGGCCCATTTTTTGTTTCGCATTTTAATTTTTTCCTCCCCCACATTCCAATAGCTAACTTTTTTAATTTTCTGTACATAGGGCTAGGGCCTATTTTTGCAGGATAAGTTGTATTTTTTAAAGGCACCATTTAATTTACGATGTCTGTTATTAGAAAATGGGGAAAAAAAATATTATTTATATATAGTGTGGTTAAATTGAAAAAAAACAAAACAAAACACAATTCCACCAAGTTTTTTGGAGTTTTGACATCACAGTGTTCACTGTGGGCTAAAATCAACATGATGTTCTTATTCTGTGGCTCAATACTAATACAACGTATTACAACAAATATAGATTATTTTTTTTTACTACTTTTAAAAAAATTAAAACCTTTGAAAAAATCTAAATTTTCTTTGCACTGCCATTTTCTGACAGCCATAACTTTTTTTATATTTCCATCCACAGAGCTGTGCGAGGGCTGTTTTTTTGTGGGACGAACTGTAGTTTTTATTGGTACCAATTTTTGTGCTACCTACAACTTTTTGATCACTGGTATTCATTTTTTTTTGGGGGGGGGGAGGGGAAGGTGACTAAATAAATGGTGAATTGTGTGATTTTCCCCTATGCCATTTACTGCACAGGAATTTAAAAAAAAAATATTTTAATAGTTCAGACAGTTTTAGACCCAGTGCTACCTGAAATTTTTTTTTTATTGTTTATATATTTTATATGTAAAATAGGAAAAGGGTATTGATTTAAAATTTTAATATTTAGGGTTTTTGTTTTTTTTTCTTTTGATCACGTGTCCTATTCATCCTAATAGAGATCTATTAGGTTGAATAGGATTTTCACATGCTCCCTTCTGCTCTGTACTTTGTGTACACAGCAGCAGAGAGCTTACCATGGCAGGCCTGGAAGGCTTCACAAGTGTCCAGGTTGCCATGGTAACCAATTGGAGCCCCACAATTTAACTGTTGGGGGTCCGATCGGAAGGCAGTGGGAGCCGCAGTGTTGATTGCAGCACCTGAGGGATTAAATGACGGGATTTGGTGGGACCGCCGTTCCTGGTCATTATGGCCGGGTGCCTGCTATATGATACAGCTGCCACCTGCCACGTATGGAGTGGGCTTACTGCAGTAACCCAGTCCATACATTAGAAAAAAAGAAATTTCAGTCAGCACATCCCAGAGTGCAGGTGCTGGTTGCTATGGCTAAATACATGTCAAAGGAAAATACATAAATTGCAGCCGCACACCGCTACCAGATAAAGCACAAAATGCCCCAGTGATAGAATATTCCAAAGCTCATGCTATGCTTGTTTAATAAATTAGAGACTCTTGGCAAATACATTTTGTACAAAATTATCTGAGCCCATTCACCACAATCGTCAAGGTGGTCTCTGCAGAATGGGAACCTAACACTTTGTCCTACCTGTTACGTGCCAATCTTGGCTTCCATATAATCAGGGGGTGTTTTGTTCCATATGCATGTAATGTCCACTTGCCTTTTGCCATTTCTGGTACTACAAAGGCCTCCCCTAGTTCAGGAGTGCAGACACTAACATGCATGCCGAATCACTTGGCTTTATAGTTGCACTGATTAAAAACCACCTGTGGGGCAAATGGGCTGGTCAGGAGTGCATGACCAAATGGAGTAGCCACACCTCCAGTACAAACTTGCAAAGAAAAAAAGAAATTTCAGTCAGCACATCCCAGAGTGCAGGTGCTGGTTGCTATGGCTAAATACATGTCAAAGGAAAATACATAAATTGCAACCGCACACCGCTACCAGATAAAGCACAAAATGCCCCAGTGATAGAATATTCCAAAGCTCATGCTATGCTTGTTTAATAAATTAGAGACTCTTGGCAAATACATTTTGTACAAAATTATCTGAGCCCATTCACCACAATCGTCAAGGTGGTCTCTGCAGAATGGGAACCTAACACTTTGTCCTACCTGTTACGTGCCAATCTTGGCTTCCATATAATCAGGGGCTGTTTTGTTCCACATGCATGTAATGTCCACTTGCATTTTGTGCTTTATCTGGTAGCGGTGTGTGGCTGCAATTTATGTATTTTCCTTTGACAGTCCATACATTACTTAAACCATCGTGATATAAGGGGACGTCACAGTGGTTAATCTTTTTCTTCATACATACTGGCCAATGATAGTTATAATTAGAGATCAGGGAATCGATTCTAAAATTCTGAAATTTGACCTGTCAAAAAGATCTGGTTTTATTGAAACCAGATTTTTAATGATTTCAATTGGGAAAGAAAGAGTAAAAAAAAAGACAAAAAAGGACCACAGTGATATATTGCTTTTTGACTATGCTAAACTGCTGAGAGCAATAGGAAGAGGCCTAAGGGAGCAGTATAAGCATAATACATTTTATTTAGCTTTTATCATCAGGAGTACAGTCATGGCCAAAAGTTTTGAGAATGATACAAATATTAATTTTTACAAAGTCTACTGCTTCAGTTTTTATAATGGCAATTTGCATATACTCCAGAATGTTATAAAGAGTGATCAGCTTAACAGCAATTACTGTACTTGCAAAGTCAATATTTGCCTAGAAAATGAACTTTATCCCCCAAAACACATTTCAACATCATTGCAGCCCTGCCTTAAAAGGACCAGCTAACATCGTTTCAGTGATTGCTCCATTAACACAGGTGTGGGTGTTGATGAGGACAGGGCTGGAGATCAATCTGTCATGATTAAGTAAGAATGACACCACTGGACACTTTAAAAGGAGGCTGGTGCTTGGCATCATTGTTTCTCTTCTGTTAACCATGGTTATCTCTAAAGAAACATGTGCAGTCATCATTGCACTGCACAAAAATGGCCTAACAGGGAAGAGTATCGCAGCTAGAAAGATTGCACCTCAGTCAACAATCTATCGCATCATAAAGAACTTCAAGGAGAGAGGTTCCATTGTTGCCAAAAAGGCTCCAGGGCGCCCAAGAAAGACCAGCAAGCGCCAGGACCGTCTCTTAAAAGTGTTTCATCTGCGGGATCGGGCTACCAGCAGTGAAGAGCTTGCTCAGGAATGGCAGCAGGCAGGTGTGAGTGCATCTGCACGCACTGTGAGGCGGAGACTCTTGGAGCAAGGCCTGGTCTCAAGGAGGGCAGCAAAGAAGCCACTTCTCTCCAGAAAAAACATCAGGGACAGACTGATATTCTGCAAAAGGTACAGGGACTGGACTCCTGAGGACTGGGGTAAAGTAATTTTCTCTGATGAATCCCCTTTTCGATTGTTTGGGACATCTGGAAAACAGTTTATTCGGAGAAGACGAGGTGACCGCTACCACCAGTCTTGTCTCATGCCAACTGTAAAGCATCCTGAAACCATTCATGTGTGGGGTTGCTTCTCAGCCAAGGGAATTGGCTCTCTCACAGTCTTGCCTAAAAACACAGCCATGAATAAAGAATGGTACCAGAATGTCCTCCAAGAGCAACTTCTCCCAACCGTCCAAGAGCAGTTTGGCGATCAACAATGCCTTTTCCAGCATGATGGAGCACCTTGCCATAAAGCAAAGGTGATAACTAAATGGCTCAGGGAACAAAACATAGAGATTTTGGGTCCATGGCCTGGAAACTCCCCAGATCTTAATCCCATTGAGAACTTGTGGTCAATCATCAAGAGACGGGTGGACAAACAAAAACCTACAAATTCTGACAAAATGCAAGCATTGATTGTGCAAGAATGGACTGCTATCAGTCAGGATTTGGTCCAGAAGTTGATTGAGAGCATGCCAGGGAGAATTGCAGAGGTCCTGAAGAAGAAGGGTCAACACTAGAGATGAGCGAGTAGTGTTCGATCGAGCCGGTATTCGATCGAATACTACGCTATTCGGCATACTCGATTTCAATCGAGTATAACGGCGATGGCGCACTTAGAATTCGTTTCCCCTCCCACCTTCCCTGGCGCTCTTTTTCCACCAATCAACATGCAGGGGGGGTATGACAGGCACGCTGAGCACGCTGGCAGCGCGAAAACAGCGTCTACATGGATTGGCTGGAAAAACCATGTGACCTCGAATATTAAAAACTCAGCTCTTCCTGCTCGTACGCATATGCTGCGTGAACTTAGTCAGGGACAGAGGCTGGAGAAGGGACAGACAGGTTTTAGCAGTTGGACAGGCAGGAGCGTGATTAAAAGCCCTTATCAGGGCTACTATAGTGCACTACAGTGATAGCTTTACTACAAGATACACTTTACAGAGAACGGCTGCCGTATTCAGGGATAGCTGCTGGAGTAGGGACAGAGAGAGGCATTAGTGGTGTATTAGGTGCTCTGCTACATACCAAACTATATTTGGCACTACTGTTCAGCGTTCTTTTTGGCTGAAAAACCCTGTTATATAACTTGTGTGTATATGCACCATCTGATCTGGCAGTATACGGCTGTGAATTTTATTTTATTTTTTTAAATACAGTTTATTTGGCTCTAGTGTTCTGGGTTCTGTGTGCCTGCAATACCCTTTTTGTATACCAGGTGTAAATACCCACCGTCTGTTAAGTTAGTAAACGGCTGTGTACCTTGAAATATACAATATCTAGGCCATTTAATAGGCCACTGTACCTGTGCGTTCTCTTGTTAATTATTCACATACCTGGTGTAAATACCCACCGTCTGTTCAGTTACTACACGGCTGTGTACCTTGAAATATACAATATCTAGGCATTTTAATAGGCCACTGTACTGTGCGTTCTCTTGCTAAATTATCTCACATACCTGGTGTAAATACCCACCGTCTGTTCTGTTACTACACGGCTGTGTACCTTGAAATATACAATATCTAGGCCATTTAATAGGCCACTGTACTGTGCGTTCTCTTGTTAAATTATCTCACATACCTGGGTGTAAATACCCACCGTCTGTTCAGTTACTACACGGCTGTGTACCTTGAAATATACAATATCTAGGCATTTTAATAGGCCACTGTACTGTGCGTTCTCTAGCTAAATTATCTCACATACCTGGTGTAAATACCCACCGTCTGTTCAGTTACTACACGGCTGTTTACCTTGAAATATACAATATCTAGGCATTTTAATAGGCACTGTACTGTGCGTTCTCTTGCTAAATTATCTCACATACCTGGTGTAAATACCCACCGTCTGTTCAGTTACTACACGGCTGTGTACCTTGAAATATACAATATCTAGGCCATTTAATAGGCCACTGTACTGTGCGTTCTCTTGTTAAATTATCTCACATACCTGGTGTAAATACCCACCGTCTGTTCTGTTACTACACGGCTGTGTACCTTGAAATATACAATATCTAGGCATTTTAATAGGCCACTGTACTGTGCGTTCTCTTGCTAAATTATCTCACATACCTGGTGTAAATACCCACCGTCTGTTCAGTTACTACACGGCTGTGTACCTTGAAATATACAATATCTAGGCATTTTAATAGGCCACTGTACTGTGCGTTCTCTTAGCTAAATTATCTCACATACCTGGTGTAAATACCCACCGTCTGTTCAGTTACTACACGGCTGTGTACCTTGAAATATACAATATCTAGGCATTTTAATAGGCCACTGTACTGTGCGTTCTCTTGCTAAATTATCTCACATACCTGGTGTAAATACCCACCGTCTGTTCAGTTACTACACGGCTGTGTACCTTGAAATATACAATATCTAGGCATTTTAATAGGCCACTGTACTGTGCGTTCTCTAGCTAAATTATCTCACATACCTGGTGTAAATACCCACCGTCTGTTCAGTTACTACACGGCTGTGTACCTTGAAATATACAATATCTAGGCATTTTAATAGGCCACTGTACTGTGCGTTCTCTTGCTAAATTATCTCACATACCTGGTGTAAATACCCACCGTCTGTTCTGTTACTACACGGCTGTGTACCTTGAAATATACAATATCTAGGCATTTTAATAGGCCACTGTACTGTGCGTTCTCTTGCTAAATTATCTCACATACCTGGTGTAAATACCCACCGTCTGTTCTGTTACTACACGGCTGTGGTACCTTGAAATATACAATATCTAGGCCATTTAATAGGCCACTGTACTGTGCGTTCTCTTGTTAAATTATCTCACATACCTGGTGTAAATACCCACCGTCTGTTCAGTTACTACACGGCTGTGTACCTTGAAATATACAATATCTAGGCATTTTAATAGGCCACTGTACTGTGCGTTCTCTTGCTAAAATTATCTCACATACCTGGTGTAAATACCCACCGTCTGTTCAGTTACTACACGGCTGTGTACCTTGAAATATACAATATCTAGGCATTTTAATAGGCCACTGTACTGTGCGTTCTTCTTGCTAAATTATCTCACATACCTGGTGTAAATACCACCGTCTGTTCTGTTTACTACAGCGGCTGTGTACCTTGAAATATACAATATCTAGGCATTTTAATAGGCCACTGTACTGTGCGTTCCTCTTGCTAAATTATCTACATACCTGGTGTAAATACCCACCGTCTGTTCTGTTACTACAACGGCTGTGTACCTTGAAATATACAATATCTGGCCCATTTAATAGGCCACTGTACTGTGCGTTCTCTTGTTAAATTATCTCACATACCTGGTGTAAATACCCACCGTCTGTTGCAGTTACTACACGGCCTGTGTACCTTGAAATATACAATATCTAAGGCATTTAATAGGCCACTGTACTGTGCGTTCTCTTGCTAATTATCTCACATACCTGGTGTAAAATACCCACGCGTCTGTTCAGTTACTACACGGCTGTGTACCTTGAAATATACAATATCTAGGCATTTTAATAGGCCACTGTACTGTGCGTTCTCTAGCTAAATTATCTCACATACCTGGTGTAAATACCCACCGTCTGTTCAGTTACTACAACGGCTGTGTACCTTGAAATATACAATATCTAGGCATTTTAATAGGCCACTGTACTGTGCGTTCTCTTTGCTAAATTATCTCACATACCTGGTGTAAATACCCACCGTCTGTTCAGTTACTACACGGCCTGTGTACCTTGAAATATACAATATCTAGGCCATTTTAATAGGCCACTGTACTGTGGCGTTCTCTTGTTAAATTATCTCACATACCTGGTGTAAATACCCACCGTCTGTTCAGTTACTACACGGCTGTGTACCTGAAATATACAATATCTAGGCATTTTAATAGCCACTGTACTGTGCGTTCTCTTGCTAAATTATCTCACATACTGGTGTAAATACCCACCGTCTGTTCAGTTACTACACGGCTGTGTACCTTGAAATATACAATATCTAGGCATTTTAATAGGCCACTGTACTGTGCGTTCTCTTGCTAAATTATTTCACATACCTAATTATATACCAAATATTGTATTTGCAACAAAAAAAAATAAAATGCGGGAGGGGGGCTAGCGGAATCGGACGTGGACGAGACGGGGGCGCGGAAATGCTGTTGGGGGCCTTGTTGAAGCAGTGGGGATACAATGCGTGCTGGTGAGGGTCAGCCAGGATCCCGCTCATTCCCAGAATCCCTGCCTTTATGGGCAGTTAAGCAGGGGGCGGGTTACACCCGCTGTTGAGGCCTGAGCAGGTTGAAACAGGTGGTGGCAATGGATAGCCGATAGCGCTTCCACACAGTTGTCCACCAGCCAGTCATCCACACAGTCTCACTCTGACCCTCCTTCCTCCACACCTGGCCAAACAGAGTCATCCCACCCTTGACCCTCCCAGGAGCTCTTTTCGGGTCCTTTTTTCAGATGTGCCGGAGAATCCCAGGAGCTAGGAGAGGAATTTGTTTTGTAGTGAATGCCCAAACCCTTGAGTTTTCGCCATCTCCTGCTGATGTGGACCCTGAGCCAGCCATCTGTTATCATGAGCGATGATGATGATGAGACGCAGTTGCCATCAAGGGAGGCTGTTGGAATGTCCAGTGGGCAGGAGGAGGAGCCAGAGTGAGGAAGAGGAGGTGGTGGATGACGAAATGACCGACCCCACTTGGCCAGGGGTGATGTCCAGCGGGGAAAGCAGTGGAGAGGTGGTGGTCTGCGCAGCACCGAAAAAGGCAGCAAGAGGCAGAGGGATGTCCAGAGGCAGAGGGATGTCCAGAGGCAGAGGGATGTCCACAGGCAGAGGGATGTCCACAGGCAGAGGGATGTCACAGGCAGAGGGATGTCCAGAGGCAGAGGACAGTCCAGACAGAGTAGTGAGGCCACAGCCAGCACGGCCGAAGCTGTTCCCGG
>ONZH01001109.1:0-47049 GCA_900303285.1 Rhinella marina | reverse complement strand
AGTCTTTCCCAATAGCTGTGCACAGGCAGCAATGATGGAAGTGGTAGTCCCTGAGTTTCCTTCTAGACACATTGCGTTCTTTCCAAGTTAACCATAGGTGTGCAAGTCTCTCGGCAATGTGAGCGGATACAAACCATCCACATACAGCAAAGTCCAAGGTTATCTTCATCATGGAGCAGTATGTCCCAAACTCTGTACTCATGTTAAAGGGTCTAATCCCTGGTATAGGTAGGTATTTACGTGAATATGGTTCCAGAAGTAATTATAATAAATAGTTGGTCACCTTATTGTAGTGCCTTGGAGCAGGGGTACTTTAAAGTCTGAATGTTTGTGGACATTTGGCCCTATGTCCCCTATCCAAAGTCATCAACTCCTTACTTTATTGCACTTTAAACGGTTAACTTGCACTGACTTACACTGTTTAATACCATGTAACTGCATTTTATATATTTGTTGTGATATATAGCCTGGTCATTTGCCCTGTATTTGCAGGGCTTTGTGGAAAGGGCTAATGAATACTGAGAGACTTTGGGGACTTTCTAGATAATAATGAGAACCTAATAATTTTCCAAAGAAGAATATTTCTTTAAAGAAGAATATGTTTTGGAGGGAAAAAGCCAACTTGTTTCGCATTTTATCTATGTTATTATGTCAAAAGGATTGTTTTTGTCTGGAAAACTGCTTTGCCATTCCCTTTGACTATTATTGAAGTTCTAATGTAAGTCTATGACAGACAAAATTGTAACATTGTATCTGTTTGGGCTGTGTGTCTCCACTCTACCCCTTCTACTAGAAGATTCTAGTTCAGCTAAAAACTGTACATAAGGAGAGTAAGAGCCCCTAGTTGTTTGCAGTTAGGGATTAATGCTTAGAAGAAGAGACTCTGCTTCAGTGACCCGAAGAAGACGCTGAGATGGGAATACTCTGCAACAGATCCAGGACCACCAGTCTTTGGGCAGGGTACCAGCCTTCTGAGAGAGAGAGGAGGACAGCTAGCTCAGGCCTTTCTTCAGCACAAAATCTTCTTCTGCCAGGGAGGAGACTGGAGATGTCAGCCCTATGCCTCGCTTGTATTGTTTTGCACTTGAGTTCCTCCAGTAAAGAAGTACACTCGTTTACTGCAAACCCTGACTCTCTGTACTTATTTACCATTGGGGTGCACCATGCTTTACCATCTCCTCCAGAGAGCAGCAACATTTGTAGAGACCTCAATGGTGTCTGGGGGACCCACCGTAATGTTGGGGCCACCCCAAGCCACTGCAATTACACTGACTATTGATCCTTCAGAGACTACAAAGCCACAAGCCCGTAACTTTAGATGGGAACAGTGTCACGAAGTGAGGTTGGCCACTCGTGGGTTATTCTGACAGGTTCTCCTTTGGTTGTTCTGTTATTGCTGGCATTCACCACACCCTCCCCCTTCAGGTGTAGGTGTCTTATCAATTATCCTTGCCTATTTAGTGTTGCTTCTCCCACCATGCTGTGCAGTTTATACTTTGTTGTATCTATGGCCCGCTGGTGTGTGGATTCTCAGTGGAGATCTCGTGGCTGTCATTTGCTGCTGGAAAGTTAAGTGTCCTCTTTCCTTTTTGTATTTTGTATTATTTGTGTGTATCCCTTCCCTGTGTTTGGTGATTGGGCCTGAGGGGAGACTCCTGTTCGTCCAGGTTGGTGGAGGAACAGTTTGACTTATTCCTGACATTAGCTTCAGGGTCCTACAGGGACAGTTAGGGTCCTAGGTATCCTGCGTATGAACTCACCTACCTTCGATGCCTGTTCATACTTACGCCGGAGCCTGACAAACAGCCCCTTAAAGAGATTGTATCAGACAGGAAATATCGGTGCCAGATGTATCTAATGTATCTAAATTTGGCAATTTTTTGTATCATATAACAAGTATTTATTGGCAGTTCTCTATGACCTAACCAAGCAGAGCCAGATCTGTCCTTATTGACGATATTAGAAAGTATATTGATATGTAAATCATTGTTTTTATGTTACTATGTCCTAGAATCCTTTGTTATTATAAGCAGCTTTCAATTGTCAGATGGGTAATATGAAGCCTAGATTGACTGTGTATGCAGAGGTCAGTACAGTGCGGCGACACAGTCAGGTTTCTGCATGCGGTTTTGGAAAACGAAATCAGGAGTGGATCGTAAAATGAGAGAAGGTATACAGGACAGACATGACTTCTCGCCTGATTTTAAATTCACCCCTGATTTTGGCTTCCGGAACTGCCTACAGAAACCTGACCGTGTGGTCATACCCTAACGTGGTTGTCTGAGATTTTGATAATGATGGACTATCCTCAGGGGCCTGACTCCTGGCAGTAACCAACACCAATCCACCTCACCTGTCTATATCTCAGACGCACGGACAAGTGTAGGACAGAGCTATAGTACAGCAACAAACGTAGCGAAGGCTTCCTGCGTCTCCAGTTAAGATCAGGCTTTATTTTCAGATAACATCTCACATAGACAAAGCTTATGCGTTGTAACCCTTAAGGCTACTTTCACACTAGCGTTTTAAAATTCCGGTATTGAGTTCCGTCATAGGGGCTCAATACCGGAATAAAACGCTTCAGTTTTGTCCCCATTCATTGTCAATGGGGACAAAACTGAACTGAAGACAACGTAGTGCTCCTGAAAGCATTCCGTTCCGTCTTCAGACCGGAGAACAAACCGCAGCATGCTGTGGTTTGCTCTCCGGTCCAGGCATCCGCACCAAGACGGATCCGGAATGACCCCCAATGCAAGTCAATGGGGGTGGATCCGTCTGGTGTGACCATAATGGTAACCGGATCCGCCCTCCATTGACTTTCAATGGAGACCATTACGGATCCGGCTACACATAGACACATACAGACACAGACATACACATAAACATAAACATACACACACATATAGACATACAAACACACATACATACTTACATGCTCCCGGCAGGTCTTCGGAGCGTCAGAGGGACAGGACGGCGCGCACAGATGACGATTCCACCAGGCACCCAGCAGGGGGCGCTGTGGGGAATCGTGACCTGTGTGAGCCGTCCTGTCCCTCTGACGCTCGAAGACCTGCCGGGGAGCATGTAAGTATGTATGTGTGTTTGTTTGTCTATATGTGTGTGTATGTTTATGTGTATGTATGTACTGTGTGACATGTGTGGGGCCGGAGCGCGGTTCCGGCTCCACACATGTCACTGCGGCAGGCCTGATCCGGCAGCACCCTTCACCTGCCGGATCAGGCCTGCCGCCAGTGTGAAAGTAGCCTAAGTGAGGTCTTCATCACAACTTCAGCAGCAACATCAGCTCACAAACGTTCCATAATTATAAAACATAAGTTAAATATCACTAATCAAATGTAAGTGGACACAATACATGCGGGCAGCTGATTACAGCACAGGTAGATCAGCCACTGTAACAATAAGACACGATTTGCACAAAATCACAATTGGAATGGAAACAGTATAGATGTAAAATTACAGAGCCACTATACAATGTATGGCGCTGTGATTGGTAAGCATTGAGGAGGTCGTGTTGCTCACCAGAGTCCTGCGGCCTCTTCAAAAAGCCAATCAGCAGAGGTGCCAGAAATCTGACCCTCACCGGATATTGATGACTAATTTCCAGGATAGGCCATCAATATTAAAATCTTGAACAAAAATAAATTAGAAAGACAACATTCTGGAGCTGAAAAGAGTCGCTTGTTTTTTTTTTTTTAAAACATGTCCACCCTTCTCCTTGTCTCATATTAGGGCCTCCACAGACAAGGTCCACTTCTTCATATAACATAACTTTCACAGCAGGTTTTTCCGCTGGACACAGATCCTCTCAGCGTTTTAGACTCCATTAGTCACATCACTCCATGGAGGCCAGAAGACAGCCGGGACAGCGGACAGCAGGACAAGGACACTGGATGAGATCGATATTGGAATTTAATACCCGGCTTTCATTGCATCCCAGGAGACCAGGAGCTCACCTCCCACCAGGTTTCACCTTTACGGCTTCATCAGGGGTTGTAACCCGAGCTGTGGAAATCCTGCTGTGGGCGTTTTATTCTATAGGAAGAAGAGGTCCTGTCTGTGGAGGAGAAGTGCGGACGTATCGTGGATAACCCGGAGATATCGCTCTGGGCAAACAGTGTTGCTTTTTTAAAAAAAAGATAAGTAAGTGTTCATCTTCGAGACTTTGCTGTTTTCTATATTTCTGTGACTTATTGCTGTTTGCTTCGGCTCATATCTGTGTCTTTATTACTTTGGATGTGATTTGCTTGAAGTGACGAGGTGATTCGAGAAGAGACAAGACAGTATTGTTCTAAAAATGAAGGAAACATCATTTAAATGCCTAAAATAAAATAGAAATAGCGTCTTGGTCAGAAAATGTTATTAAAAGGTTAAAGTTCTTCACATATGAGATCTATCTATCTATCTATCTATCTATCTATCTATCTATCTATCTATCAATCTATCTATATCCCTCTTTTTGATCTGAGTTATAGATTTGCATTAAGTAGGGGCGGCCTGAGGTATAGATTTGCACCCTCTCTGTAAGCAGGGGCGGCCCAAGGTCTATCTCCTGGCAACCTAAGGATGCTAAGTCAAGGTGTTAAACCTGACTTATACATCCAACACTACTGGGTATATAAATAGAGTAGATCAGAACATTTCACTTGTCAATACAACATTACAACAGTTTAGGCTATATATCCTATCTATCTATCTATATATCTATCTATCTACCGTATCTAGTTCGGCTCCTGTTTATCTGGGTTCTGCACACACTGTTCACATCTGGACCCCGACTTCCCAGGAACATGGGGATCCCCCAATGACCTTCCACAGTCCTGGAGAAGAGGTGGAGATGTGTGACTGTCGGTGTCATTCTTACAACTTACCTCGGTCATCAGTCTCTTGTCGATCACTTGAAAAGCAGCACTGGAAGCAGAGCCAGGAGAATGAGAGCGCTCAATGGACCAGAATCTGGGGAGAAATCACACAATACTCCTTACAATCCGAGCTGCACTCCGTAGTCTCTGCCATTGTTCCCTGGGTGTCCACCTTAAAGAGTACTTTTAAATCTAGGCTTTGCTGTCCCTCTGTTTCTTACTCCTGGAAAATCTTAACTAAATTTTCAAGTGGTCGTTACCATTACCAATGCCTGCCTGATGTCTAAACCCCTGTGAGCGCTGCATCCCGATCCTAGACACAGGTAGGGATCCCTTTGCTGTCAATTATGCAGGAGACCTACTACTGTATGTATAGGGTATATATACTGGTATATGTAGCATATCTCCTTCATATAGTGCATATATAGTAGTATATGTGCAGGAGATCTACTATATATACACTATATGAAGGATATCTACTATATATTCCCTATATGCAGGATATCTACTATATATGCTCTAGATGAAGGAGATCTACTATATATACACTATATGCAGGATATCTACTATATATACACTATATACAGGAGATCTACTATATATACACTATATGCAGGGGATCTACTATATATTCCCTATATGCAGGATATCTACTATATATGCTCTATATGAAGGAGATCTACTATATATTCACTATATGCAGGAGATCTACTATATATACACTATATGCTGGAGATCTAATATATATTCCCTATATGCAGGATATCTACTATATATGCTCTATATGAAGGAGATCTACTATATATACAGGATATATAGTAGATATCCTGCATATAGAGCATGTATAGTAGTATATAATATTTTACTATATATACACTATATGCAGGAGATCTTCTATAACCTATGGGATCTGTGTCAATGGGCGCGGCAATACTAAAGTGTCTAGGGCAGCATGAACTCTAAATCCGGCCGTGGCTACACTGCGATTCTTGGTAATCAGCGTGTGTTGTGGCCATAGTCACTGTGTAGACCCAACATTATACATCTCCGCTGCTCGGCCTCATTCAAGTGAATGTGACTGAGCTGTAATAACAGGATCAGATACTACCAAGTGTAGGAGAACAATGAAGGGGGCACAGCACCACCTGGAGCACCACAGCCCCTTCAATATGCCAATCAGTGGGGGTGCCAGGAGCAGGACTCCAAAAGATAGACTGTCAGTTTATGTTGTCCTGCAAAAGCACCTAAAGAGCATTTGCCAGCGGGATCTACTCTATTAAACCATGCCTACTGTCTGTTACCGTTAATCCTGCTGATTAAAACGATACCTGTCTTGTGAAAATTGCTTGTGCCATTCCCAAGAAGAATTTTATTCTTAATGCAAGCTAGGGCTTCAGTGCTCCGAGGGGGTGTGGCCATTACTGAGGAGCTGAGGTGCACAGAGGGACCAGGCCCCGCCGCTCAGTGCACTAAAGCCCTTACTTGCATAGAGAATAACATTTTTATTTTCTGATGAACCTAACAACCAATTTTCACGAGACAGGTATAATTTTTATTAGCAGAATTAACCCTACCAGGCAATATGCCTGGTTTAATAGGGTTGATACTTCCGACAGGTGCACTTTAAAGTATTTGCGAACTTCACATATAATCATTTATTCTCCCCTCTTCATTACATGCATATACTGTCATATATATATTTTGTTTTTACTAAGTCAACTCACGCAGGGTAGATTGTCCGTTTCCTTCTCCGTCATTATCTTTGACAATGGCAGTAGTAAAAAACTCAGCCTTAAGACTAAATGTTGTCGGTCTTCTACTTGAGCTGAATGAGCCTTGACTTGTGTTGGCTCTATCATATAAAATATCTAGAATAAGTGTGATGCTGTTACTTCCATCATTCAGTATCTCGGGGGTGAGAGTGACTTTAGAGTCAATATATATTACGAGCTGCTGTGACCCATTAGTGGAATTGGAATAGGTTAAGCTGTTCCCATTGCTTCCTCTTGAGGACACCGATACATCAACCTTTGGCTTCTTGATCAAGGAGGTGCAGAGGGGATCGGTGGAGTTGATGCATTGGGTTTGATTCTTCTGGGCTACCACTGTGTACTTGAATGGGTGGCCGGCTGATGAAGTGTAGCTTGCTGATGTAATTTCTGTGTCTCCAATGTGGGTTGATGGGACAGAAACCAAAATTTCTAGATTGTTTGTGATTTTTTGAACATTTTGGGCTCCGACTGCTGAAGAAATAACAAGAACATATGAGATGTGTAAAGAACTCTGTAAACTACATTTTGGACCTTCTCTTGGTAGGAGATGTCTCCAGAACTATTGAAAATGTGACCTAACTAAAGCTTTTCCTCTAAGGAATAAGTATTTGTCCTGAAGGCACATCTTGGAGGCATCTCACACTACTTCATACTTCACATCACTTTCATCATCAGTTTCAATTTCAATCTTCTCTTACCAAGTGCGCAGAGAGTAAGGAAAATCAGGGTTTTCTTTCCACAGTCCATCATTTGGCCTTTGTCAGTGATCTGGTCCAGAACGGGATCTACTGGCAGAAGAACCCAACAGACGCTTTACTGTATAGCAAGAAGTAATGGCTCTTCTCATTGCAATTTTATCCTATAAAGGCTATTTAAAAGTGTTCGTAAAATTGAAAGGTTATGACCATTAAGGTCCCTAATTCCAGTGATTGTAATAATGAACTCTATGGCTGTTAAAGGGGTAAACCATGTCTGCTTCCTCCCAAAAACATCTCCACAACCTCTCATGGATGGTGTGAGGTATTGCAGTCTTGCACTATTCACTTTATTGGGCCTGAGCTGCAATACCAGACTCAACCCACGGACAGATGTGGCGCTGTTTTTGGAATAAAGCAGTCATGTTTTTCTACTCCTGTACAACCCCTTTAATAGTGTATATAAATTGGCGAAATCATGTCTGCCTGCAGCACGTGTCTGCAGATTTCATGGCTCATCCTAGTCATTGACAGCCTGCGTCTTCTCCTCATAGAAGCTCTGCATCCTTTGTGGAGCAACATGGCTCTAGTAGTCTGTACCCCTTGTTTAGATACATTGGCTCATCAGAAAGTATCACACAAAATAGGTTTGGATACAGTACTTGGCTCATTTGACATGAAAGGCTTAGATACACAGCTCAACAAACAGTATCACACATGATAGGCTTAGATACTTACATGGCTCAACTGATCCTTCTTACATGATAGGATTAGGTACATGGCTCAACAGACAGTATCACATACAATAGGCTTAGATACACAGCTCAGCAGACATGATATAATTAAATACACGGCTTAACAAGCAGTATCACACATGATAGGATTAGATAGACTACTTAGCAGATGGTATTGCAAATGATAGGATTAGGTACATGGCTCAATAGACAGTATCACACATAATAGGCTTAGATATGCAGCTCAGTAGAACGTATCACACATGATAGGCTTAGATACATGGTTCAATACACAGTATTGCACATTATAAGATTAGATACACAGCTCAGCAGAAAGCATCACACATCTTAGGATTACCCACAAGGCTCGGCAGACAGACGACAGGCTTAGATACTTGTTCAGTACACAGTATCATACACAATAGGTTTAGATACATGGCTCAGTAGACAGTATGACATATGATAGTATTAGATTCAAGGCTTAGCAGACGGTATCACATATGATAGGCTTAGATACAAAGCTCAGCAGATAGTATCACACATGATAAGTTTAGATACACTGACTTAGCACATTATACTGCACTATATTACATAATATTTCCATGTATTATTAGAACACCTCCCCCCAGCAGAAGAGACAGTACATTATATATAACTACCGGCTAGTGTGATATACGTTGCTCCTATTTAGGTAACATTTATTGCTATGTTATCAGGTTTTTATTAGCAATAGCTGCTTTAGTGATTGTCTTTTACAGTGTCCTCGTAATGCCGTTCTCTTCCAACTCTCTCTACGGGTGTCTCTACGGACATTTATAGGATTACCTATGGATATTCTATAAATGTCTGTGTTAGGAACCACCTGTTTAAAAGCTTCAACACCTATGTTTTAAACTTTAAAAACTTACAGATAATAATTGTACAGGTGTAAAAGTAAGAGATGAAGAAAAGTACAGCATCACAAGTACAGCCTCAGTACTATACAGACCAATGAGTGACGTCTATGAGATATTCAAAGACTACCTCTCACACAGAGATCATTACCTTGATGTCCGGATGTAGTCTAATGATGACTATGTGATCTCCAGTCCTCATAAATCTGTTGCCCAGAGTCCTTCCCCCTCACAGTATTTGCATCTTATTGCCTGCTCCTCCCCACAGTGTATAGATACAATAGGAAAGGATATTGAGAAACACTGATACCAATAAATCAATAAATCTGAGCACATTTATTGGTAGTGATCAAACAAGAGCAACTTCCTAATCAGTTCTCAATCCCGACAATTGTACCACAATGGTGAAGGGGGGAATTATATAAATGACCCATACAAAAAATATGGTGAAATGCTGTTCCATGTATATGGACATATGTCTTTTTTAACTATACAATATAACTGTGCATTTGGCCTAGCTTCTCCTGACAGACGACTCTAGGCTTTGTGGAAGACATGCCTCATACTCAAGTATAGTGTTTTCTTGACAAAAGTCAAAGAGGAACCGCAATGGGGTCTACCACTACCCAAGCAGTGGTATGGCTATATAACTTTACCCAGCCACCCATTATCCATCATGTAGAGATATATTTCATAAGCAAATGACACAATACTCAAATGAAGTACATGAAAAGCCCCCCAGTGAAACTACCCACTAGAAATATAGCATGTATTCCATGGGGTATATGTAGATTAAGAACCTATGGTCTGGAACGGTGTCCCTCACCATTGCTCATCATCTAAAATGTCCCAACTTCAATAGATTACATCAAATTGTCTTCAGAACTATGAACTAGCACCATGATGACCTATTAAAAGCACAGCAGAAGGACAGTATGAGTACCCCCTAGAAACGTGGTGTGTACTCCACTGGTCTACTAGGTTGAGGGCCTAAAATGTAGGGAACTTCAATTACATTTCACTCTATATTGACAGTATACACATCAACTAGTTATCCTCCTCAGATGACCTTTCCACAGATGAAAACTGTAGCATAATTCCTCTAATCCACCACTACTAATACCTGGCAAATGAAGAATCAATAAATATTAAAGGGTCATTGAGATTTCAAAAAATGTTTGATATATCATAGAGACATTTAAAAGTTTTGATCAGCACAGGTGAGAGTGCTGAGATACCCAATGATCTGTAGAATTAAGAGCGAGAAGCAGGCATATATTCAGCTCTCTCTTCTCACTGCAGGAGACAGACTCAAAAGAAATCTATTGGTCCATCTCAATTCCATCCTCTGCAATGTGGAGATACAGTGAGATATGCGAGCGCTCCTCTCTCCTCCCTCTGGGGATCAATGGGGGTCTTAGCACTCAGATCCCCACCGATCAAAACTTTTAATATGCCTCATAAGATATGTACAAGTGATGGTTGGAGGGTTCTGAAGTTGGACTTAACACTGAAAATGAATTTCTTCAGGAGTCTCAATATCAGTTACTTCTGTTTAGGTCTTTAGGTTTGGATAATCCACTTCTGTTCTATAAGGTTTTTCGTTTTGCACACTAAATGAATGCTACGCTTGAATGTTTCATCTTTAAAAAATCCACATGGACTCTGGAATAAAGCCATGGCAAGGAGTTCTTCAATTGGTTTGAAGAAACCTTGCCGTTAAAGAAGGAAACAGTAGACTTGCTCATTGTTTAGAAATCTGAAAAAAAAATGTTAATGACATTGCATTGAGCTACCAAACCAAAAGGAAATGACATAATTTGATGAGTTCGGTTCCAATTTGATGAGTTCTGACCCATAAAACTAGAATTAAGTATCATCAGCACTATAGAAAAACACCATCCCCTACATCTCCTAGCCCCACATCGCTTTCCTAACCCCCTTCCACCTTGCTCTGGTGACCACTGGCGACTGTCTATCTGGAACCAACTCATCATTTTGCAGCAGCTCTTTCAAAATGGTAGTGATGTAGCTTTATGTTACACCATGGGTCAAAGCGGTTAGTTATTCATGACGAGCAACTTCCTTTATCTTAGAATATTTTCCTGCTCTCCCTGTGATTCAGGTCGTAAGAGAATTGTCAACTGGTCCCTTGTCTGCTCTTTGTGACTCTACATATCTTGCCTCGTGGAATAACAACTAGCTCTCGTGGGCCCCCCAAATGAAAACCAGGTGATGAAAATTGCAGGGTTTCGAAAGGTCCAATGTCACACAGCTTGGCCTCCAACTCTCCACCTCTCTATTATAATTGACAAGCCACTGCAACCTCATAGCTCACTGATGATCAAGCTTTCTGGCCTCCTGTTCCCTAACGTGACACCACACATGGACCATCTACACTCATTTATCAGCTGCTCTCTGTCCCTCCTTTCAGTGATATGATACAGCACTTCAGCCTCACAACATTTTCATGTCAACGTCAGGTTTTTCCTCAGCCAACGCTAATGAAAGCACCTTCTCAGGCTAGCTGACAGCTGAGAACCAGGATTCTCACTGCTGGCTATTGTGACAGGGCATGGCAATGCTGATGTGGACTGTGCCCCGCTAGTGCAGCATCCAGGATGTAAAGGTTTGTGGTCATCACCTAACTATAGTATAACATGTACAGCAACAATGTACATATCTTCTCAAACAGCTGAGCAATCTCTCAGAGAACTAATCAGTCTAAATCTATGACATATTGCCATCTAGTCATATAGATATAGTGAGTTCATGACAGTATGACTCGTCATTACAGCATGTATAAGATACTTCCTCTTACAGATAAGGTTAGTTTCGCACTAGCGTTAGACATCTCCGGGAGGTTGTTCCAGTAGGCAGCAGTCTACCGGAGATGTCTGGATTCGGCCTTGCTGCCCCCATTCTCTATAATGGGGACCGGCGGAGATCCGGAAAACATGCTGAGTTTTGTATACCTTAAAAGGAAGACTATTGGTGATCGATTGACGAGTTCAGACTTTTCAAAAAAAAAACAATCTAAGCAAGTGTTTCAGAATACCAGGAGACAGGGTACCTTAGCTTGTCTCTCTCCCTGCTTATCAAAAACAGCGCCGTTCATTTGCTAGCCGATGTGCTTGGTGTCACAGCTCAGCCTCATCCACTTATGTGACCGATGAACGTGATGTCACATGGCCTAGGCAATGCTGCGAGAGGTCTGCAGCGTTACTGTGAGCGCAGGTGTGTCTTAAACAGCTGAGGGACATGGTCCAAGGTGTCGGAGCCCCGCCGATCAGATATTGATGAACGATATTGATCATCATTAAAGTTTTTTTGGAAAACCCCTTTAATTGGTGGTGAAGATTAGGCTCAATGGACATCAATCACACATAAAGTGTTATCGCAAGAAAGAACTAAACATAAAACTAGTGCAGTGCAAGATGTTCTAGAGATGAGACATAACAGTGGAGATTGATTAAAACTGGTGCAAAGAACAAATGTCTTAGTTTCCCCAGAAATCTTCAGATTCCACCTTTCATTTTCCAAAGGAGCTCTGAAAAAATGAAAGTAAAATCTGATTGCTCTGGGCAGCTATGCCAGTTTTCCTTTGCACTCATTTTGATAAATCTTCCTAAATGTTATATGAGCTAAGGTGACGGGTGTTGGGGGAAATAAAAGGAGAAGACGAGGAACGAGTGAAAATTAAATGAATTATGAGTTAATGGAATTTTTTTTATTTCTGTGTTGGATTGATAAGTACTTATGAGCTGAGAGTGATTCCGATTTTGCACCTTTGTCTCTTAGCCAGGGCTGAGGAGTCGGTAAGCCAAAGCCCCGACTCCAACTCCGACTCCTCAATTCCCCCCGACTCTGACTCCCGACTCCCAATCCGACTCCGACTCCCTCATACATGGCGCATGTTTAAGTGATAACTGTAAACAAACTTTGCATAAATCAATAGTACACATATGTCATGACAAAAAGAGTCTGTAATCTATGTTTTACTAGATATCTTTACTCTGCACTTTCATTATCAGGCTTTTCTCTGGGTACAGCTCACTAAGGGCCTGATGTATGAAAACTGTCTAGGTCTACGACTTTCTTTGTTGCCCATAGCAACCAATCAGATCTCCCCTTTCATTTCTCCAGAGCAAAATATGAAATGTAAGGGGAGCTCTAATTGGTTTCTATGGGCAACAAAAAAACTTCTACACCTAGACATAAGGCCCTAGGTGTTTTGCATCAGCAGAAGCCATGAGAGCAGATAACCTCTCCAAACATGAGCTCAGAGGAAAAGCAAGCTAAAACATAAAGCAGACAGAGAGAATGTGCACTGAACAATTGATTTATGCACAGTTTATTGAAAGTTTAGATATACTAAGAAGTACTTGCCTTAAAGGGGTTTTCTCAGCACATTGATTCACTGGCCGACAGGCAGTTTGCACTCACTCTGTCTCCTCAGGCTGTGGGGGCGGGGGTCTCCAGCAGTTATTAGCATATATTAACTTACTCTGACAGAGCAGGAGATTGTGATCTCTAAAACAAATACAGGTAAAGCCATCCTTCTCAGTCCTCAACACATTTTGCTTACTGAGGTCACTCCTGCTCTCAGCCAATCAGATAACAATCTTTCTGGTCTGCAGGTTACCATAGAAACCTGTGTACAGTGAGAGACCTGCTGAACTGTCTATAGTTCATGACTAAAGTAAAATCTGCTCACCACTGTATTTAGAAAATGTCTTCTTTTAACTGTCCCTATATGCTGAAAGCTAATCTTTGTAACTAGTGAGAAAACCCCTTTAATCCCGTTTTCTCTAGCAGATCTGAGATCAGTGCAGCCATTCCTTCCCAGTACCTTTTTCCTCTGATCTGTAGAAGAGGAGTTTCACTTCTGAGCATCTACATGAAGGGCAGCACACATTCATCTCAACTAAAAGCCTAGATCCTTAGTTCAGGAATAGAACAGACATTTATAGGACATTTTATCATGTTCCCAAATTCTTATGAAAATATATTCAGCACATTGAACTAAATTTACCAATTTATTATATATTTTAGGAGTCGGTCCATTTTATACCGACTCCAACTCCGACTCCACCAAAATGGTCACTGACTCCGACTCCACGACTTCGACTCCGACTCCACAGCCCTGCTCTTAGCACCGGTTTTGGTAAATCTTCTCAAATGTTACCAGAGCTAAGGTGGCGGGTGTCGGAGGAAATAAAAGGAGAAGATGAGCAACAAGTGAAAATTAAATTAATTCAAAGGGAATTTTTTGGGGGAATTCTGTGTTGGATTGATAAGTACTTATCAGCTGACAGTGATTCCGATTCTGCACTTTTCTTACCTGAAATAATGTTGCTACATATATGTTATGCTATTGTGAAATCCTGGACAAATCAATGAGTAAATACAATTGAATGCACTTTATACTTTGTCCTGTGCTTCGTGCTGATGGCGAAGATTGGGAGTATCCTAGGACACGAGCAGATATCTGAGCTCTAATACATCTATATTGTACTACATGATCTGTACTCAGCGCTATAATTGTGTTATCTATGGTGTTACACAGGACTGCAAGGGACATCTACAACATTATCTGTACTCAGAGTTATCACTGTCTTATGTGTGGTGTTACATAGGACTGTAAGTGAGATCTACATTATCTGTACTCAGAAAGTTATCACTGTTTTTTCTGTAGTGTTACATAGGACTGCGGGTTAGCGTTAGCGTTGTATTACACCAGAGGATGTTCCTTCTTGGTAATCATCTGATCCCTAGCAGAGGAGACCGCTGCTATTACATGCAGTGATCTCCTCCACAGTATGGGGATTAGCAATCACTTCCATTGCCCGTGTCTATACTGAATCAGGCAGCAGAACGTGATTACACAGCATGATCTGCCGCCAGCAAACAATGATGTTTAAACCTGCTGAAAGATTCCTATTACCCAATGAACGAGTATTTACTTGTTCATTGGTTAATCGGTGGTAGTATTACACTGCCAGATCATCACTAACAAATGTCTGCAGGAATCGTTAGCAAGGTCTGCAGGTGACATCTACTACATTGTCTGTACTTAGAGGGTTATCACTGTAGTGTTACATAGGACTGCAAGTGACTACCTTATAGAAGGGGAAGATAGTGTAGACAGTGACCTGGTGCGAGGTAATGGAATTAGAGGTGGAAAGGATGGAGGGACTAGAGCAGTTCATAAGGAAAGGTGTAGGCTAAAAAATAGCCAAAAAACCCTTAATTGTATGTACACTAATGCCAGAAGCCTAACTAATAAAACTGGCGAACTGAAATTAGTGATGTGTGAGGAGGACTATGACATAGTGGGAATAACTGAGACATGGCTGGATGATACCTATGACTGGGCAGTCAACATACAGGGTTACAGTCTGTTTAGAAAGGATCGTCAAAACCGGAGAGGGGGAGGGGTCTGCCTTTATGTAAAGTCCTGTCTAAAGTCCACACTCTGGGACATGAACATGTGGAGTCACTGTGGGTAGAAATACATGGAGCCAAAAACAATAATAAAATACTAATAGGACTTTATTATAAACCACCTAATATATCAGAGGCCACAGAAAATCTACTTCTTAATTAAATAGACGAGACGGCAAATCATAATGAGGTCGTTATTATGGGGGATTTCAACTACCCAGATATAGACTGGGAAACTGAAACATCTAGAAGGTTCTTGGCAATAACTAAAGACAATTACCTTTCCCAACTGGTTCAGGACCCGACTAGAGGGACGGCCATACTGGACTTAGTATTAACCAATAGACCTGACAGAACAACAGATGTGCAGGTTGGGGACACCTGGGAAATAGTGACCATAAAATAATAACTTTCCAATTGTCATTCAAAAGAGCGTTTCTTCAGGGAGGGACAAAAATACTAAACTTCAAAAAAGCAAAGTTTAACCAACTAAGAGAGGCCATAGGCCTAACTAACTGGGAAAAAGTACTCAAAAATAGAAATACAGCCACAAAATGGGATACTTTTAAAAGCATCCTAAATTCTTATTTACTTTATGGGAATAAAAGGGTCAGAAACAAAAAGAAAAACAATTTGGATAAATAGAAATGTAAAAGGGGCAATAAATGACAAAAAACAGCATTTAAATTACTAGTAAAACTAACACTAAAATGTACTTCAGTTATATAAATAGTAAAAAGTTTAAACCTGAAAATGTTGGCCTTTTAAGGAGTGATGAGGGAGGAGTTGTAGAGAGCAACGAGGAGAAAACAACTTTATTAAATACTTTTTCTCCACTGTATTTACAGTAAAATTAAATGTCAGATTAAATGCAGAGTGTCAAAATAAACTATCCATTAAATGTGGCCTGTCTGACCCAGGAAGAGGGCACAAAAACACTGAACTTCCAAAAATCTAAATTTGTCCAGTTTAGAGAGTCTATTAGCCTCACTAACTGGGACAGTGTCCTCCAAAATAAAAATACAGCTACAAAATGAGATATTTATAAAAGGTCAGGGGTAAAGGGGGCAATAAATGAAAAAAGCAAAGCACTTAAGTTACTAAAACAGAAATGTACCAAAGTAGCGCTACAAAAATAGAAAAATAGTTGTGTAAATATGATGTATAAAAGACAGATAAAGGTGGTCAAGCTGGAGACAGAGAGACTCATTGCCAAACAGAGTAAAATTAATCCAAAAATGTCCTTTAATTATATAAATGGTAATAATTTTAAACCTGAAAATGTTGGTCTGTTGTAGAGAGTGATGAGGCGAAAACACATTTTTGAAATACTTTTTTCTACACTGTTTTCAATGTGGGAGCATGAAATGTCAGATGAAATGGTGTCAAAATAAACTCCCCATTAAAGGGGTATTCCTATCTTAGACAATGGGGACATATCGCTAGGACATGCCCCCATTGTCTGATAGGTTCGGGTCCCCCGCACCTATATCGAGAACGGAGCTGGGAGCTCTGTGCCTGGAGGACCATTGGTTTCCTGGGGTCTGGCCACCACCAGGCCCAGCTTCCCGCTGCGCTCATAGAAATGAATGGCTCAGCTATTTTCAGCGGCCCTATAGAAATGAATGGAGGGCGGCTGCGCATGCGCAGTACGCCCTCCTTCACTTTGGGGGCTCCGTTCTCGATATAGGTGTGGGTCCCAGCGGTGGGACCCGCACCTATAAGACAATGGGGGCATAACCTAACGATATGCCCCCATTGTCCAAGATGGGAATAACCCTTTAAATCTGGCCTGTTTGACCCAGGATGAAGTGCAGTGTTATCTTAAATAGATTAAAGTAGACAAATCACCTGGTCCAGATGGCATACACCCCAGTATCCTTAGATAATTAAGTAATGTCATAGACCGACCCGTATTTCTGATATTTTAGGACTCTATAATGACAAGGTCTGTTCCACAGGATTTATGTAGCAGAGCTAAAGAGGGTTCAGTGGAGGGCAACTAAAGTAGTAACTGGAATGGGTGTACGAAAGCTGCCAGAACGATTGACAAAATTAGGGTTATTTTGGGTTATTAGGGTTAATTGTTTATTGTATTATATCATGTTCATTTTCACTGTTATTGCACTGTATATGCACTGCACTGTGGAAAGGGTTAATACACAGCTAGCTAATATTAAGATACTTTGGGACTTTCTACCTATGCACTGAGAGGCTAGTAATTTTCCAGAGTTGCATTCCCATGGTTTTGTTGCTTATTATCTGAGGTCAGTTAAGAATTATGCTGATTTTGTAAAAGCCAAAAAGCCCCCAAAAAGGAAAGGGGAAGATTTTATCTGATTTATTACCTGTCATATCTGAAGGACACATTGGTGAATGATGAAATTAACAATTTATTGATGAATGTCTCATGTCTTGGTTGATTAGGCTGCAAAGGCTGGAGAGGGGTTTTTCCTGTTCGGTTGCGTGCTTTGAGTATTTTGTGGCAGCTCAAGTAGTTGGTTCACTGTTGGTGCAATATTCTTATGGTTAATCATTATCCCGTTACCTGTTGTTTAGGCAGTGTGTGTGTGGTCTTGGATTGTCTCTAAGAGTATAGCTCATACTTGTTTTGGATTGATGCAGCTACCGAGGCAGTGCACAGTGGTATGGATGCTGCTGCTGTCAGACGAATTGGTCATTGAGAGACCAGTCATTTCAGGCTTTATGTGTGGCCTCAGTTATTGGAGTGATTAATAAAGGGTTTTTTTGGTTACACAAAAAAAAATAAAAAAATAAAATAACAACCTTGAATTATAGTGCATTATAAAAATCAGATGATGAAGTCCTGAGTGCATTTTGACTCCTCCGGCATAATTGCGATCTTTGACCCGCACACTATGTTTACATCCCAGTGCAAGACTTATAGTAAGTGTCTATAGCATCTGGTCTCTTCCTCTCCTGCTGGAAAATCACAGATCTAAGCAAGGTTGGCAGCCTCACTAAATACTTAAGAAGCTGTGTGGCTTACAGGTTGGAAGAGGGGCCCTCTTCCAGCTCATAAATTTTTACTAAAGAACTTACTTAATAGGTCTTCCTCAGGATATGAACTTCAGACCTTCTGTATGGCAGGCATATGAGTTACCATTACACTACAGACCTCCTCTGTTGGCAGGGCTGACTATTCAGTGCTTAAAATGCTATTTTCTTTACAGGAATAACACAAATAAATACTATATCACTGAAATTAAGGGGAAACATTTGCGCCATTTACTAATCACCATAAATATTGCATTCACATACTGTACAGCTCCTTATAATTACAGGGATACCAAAGACTGTTTTGTGATATTTCATACTGGTATAGTATATAACTGTCCCTAGATACTGTAGAATTGCTTATCCTTGCATCCCTGCATTGATAACAAAGAGCACTGATTGATGTCATGTATCTCCTGACGGCTGGTTAGTTGCGCACTGGGGATACAATAGAATCACTCGCTGACCACACTGATCGGTGAGAAATAGAAATAAAATATATATTTATGGCATAGATATTAATATAGTGTACACTATGTGAGGGAGCAGTGATGGCAGCAGCCCAACAGCTCCCAGCCCATCTTCCCAGTCATTACTACACTGTAGTGTACTAGGAAGATGGAGGTGCCTTAGCAACGCCCTATCTCTGTCCCTGGAGTGCCCAGGCCGCAGGGGCAATATGTGTGATTGTGGTGGGCTGATGGGTATAGTAGTAGTTTACTCACAGTTCTGTAGATCTCCCTGGGCCGGCATGCAGTGAATGGAAGGACAGCACCAGTTCCTTCTGTTGTCCAGGGACTCCCACCAGATGGTGGTTGAGGTGCCCTTGGTGGAATGGTTTTTAAGGTGCTGGGGAGGCAAGGTCCCTGGTGTTCGTGATGTCAGCGCCGTAAGGTGCAATTGAGGATAATGAACAACAAGGAGAGTTAAAGGCTAATGAACAAACTGGAACTTTACTTAACCAATTGCATTGAGGTAATGCAATTCCAAGAAATGTACTTTGGTTCACAATGATGAGGTAGAGCTGCAACTCCAGACAAAGGGCTTGGTGGTTGGTTGACACAGGCTTTAGCTTAGCTGGTGAAAAAGAGATAACTTTCTTAGCTGTGTTTTTCCTCTCAATTAAACTAGACTTCAGGTACTTGGATCTTTATCAGAATTCACATTTAGCTTCTGCAACCTACAGGGTGGTCTCCCTAGCGGCAGGCATCAATCTTCTGCTCCATTATTTATAAAGGTTGCCTTTACACACAAAAGTCCACTATGTCCCTTGCTGGACTGTGGTACTGCAAAATGATCCTGTACTCTGGGTCTTGGTTTCTTCCTTAGATTCCCCAACTGGCAAGTGCCAAGGGGACATACATCAGCTACTACATGGTGTTCCTTACTCTCCCCTCCTCACTCCCCAACTTCCTGTGAAAGGCCTGTTACTTATATAAGATGTACTAGGACCATTTAGTGGTAACTAAAATGTAGTGTGGTTCCCAGCCTGTTGTTAGGAATGTGCAGCTTAATACATATGAAATAGACATTAAGCTGAAAGATTTAGGGGTCCACTACTAGCACGGTGTGGGACACTGCATCCCTACACATTAGCAAAAAAAATAACATGGCAGTTACACTTTAAGTTTGGATGTGTTCAGTTTGTGCCTGGCGGAAGTTTTGGAGTTTAGGTTTGTTTAGGTCTGTGTTTGGTGGAGTTTGCAGACTTAGGGCAGTAATGTCTGCATACTTTGGCAAGAGTTAATTATCCTGTTGAATGGGAACCATAAGAAAACCATAAGTTTGGTTTTAATGGTTCTCCTTGGTCATGCCTCTTTAGCTGTTTGAGGTTTTTGCTAGTGGTAAGAAGGGCACTGCAGCACTCATGTGGGCGCATGTTTGGGTTAGGAGGTCACAACCTTTATTCCTTCAGGGCACACCCTGATACTGGGGGTTCTGGACTGGTGATAATTTGTGGTGCCCTTGATGGAGTTCATCTAGGTGCTGGGCAGGAGTAAAGAGGGCCATCGGATCTATAGTAAAAAGGCACTGTTTCAAAGCATCTCGCAGTGCAGTCTTTTCCCAATATTTGTGCACAGGCAGCAATGATGGCAGTGGTAGTCCCTTAGTTTCCTTCTAGACACATTGCAATCTTTCCCAGTCGCCCACGGGTGTGCAAGTCTCTTGGCAATGTGATAGATGCCGAAGGCTACAAACTATCCACACACAGCAAAGTCCAAGGTTAGTTTCATCATGAAGCATCATGTCCCAAACTCTGTACTCATGTAAAAGGGTCTGCACTACAATAAGCCCTGGTACTGGTAGGGTACTGGAGAATATGGCTCCAGGAGTAATTATAAGGAATAGTTGGTCACTTTAGATTTTGTAGTGCCCCGGAGCAAGGGTACTTTGAAGTATTTGCCCCTATTTTCCCTATGCAAAGTCATCAACTCCTTAATTTATTGCACTTTAATGGGTTAACTTACACTGACTTATACTGTTTAATACTGTGTAACTGCATTTTATATATTTGTTGTGATACATTTCCTGTTTATTTCCACTGTATTTTCATAGCACTATGAAAAGGTTAATGAATACTGAGAGACCTTTGGAACTTTCTAGCTAATAATGAGAAGCCAGTAATTTTCCACAGTTACCATAAGGGTTAAAGAAGAGCATGTTTTGAGGGGAAAAAGCCAGATGGGCTTTCCATGAGGCTCAGTATTATCTATAGCAGGGATGTAAAACTACAGCTCCCACAATGCCCTTCTGTAGGCTGATAGCTGTAGGCTGTCCGGGAATGATGGGAGTTGTAGTTTTGCAACAGCTGGAGGGCCACAGGTTGAGCATGCCTGATCTATAGGCTTCTGATTATCTCAAATCTGGACCCCGACCTCCCAGGAACATGGGGATCCCCGATGACCTTCCACAGTCCTGGAGAAAAGGTGGAGATGTGTGACTGTCTGTGTCATTATTACAACTTATCTCGGTCATCAGTCTCTTGTCGATCACTTGAAAAGGAAAATCGGAAGCAGAGCCAGGAGAATGAGAGCGCTCAATGGACCAGAATCTGGGGAGAAATCACATAATACTCCTTAATCCGAGCTGCACTCAGTAATCTCTGCTCTTACTTATCTACCAGTCACCGCTCTGTACTTGTAGTAAGTGGCTGTGCCCGGTATTAGGCTGGGGCGACATGATGATTTTGATCATGACACAACCAATAATCCAAGTGTAGCACAGCCTGAATCACACGTAATGAAAGCCATATTGTTCCTCAGTTGGATTTCTTTCGACCTATGGAACCACAGTAACTTGCAGATCGCAACACGATCCTATTCACTTCCATCTACACTGTGATCTTTGGTCATCAGTGTGTGTTGTGACCTCGGCCTCAGACGTCTCTGCTGCTCGGCCCCCTTCAAGTGAACGCGACTGAGCTGTAATAACAGGAGCAGCCACTACTAAATGTAATGAGGGGGGCGCAGCACCACCTGGAGCACCACAGCCCCTTCAGTCTGCTCATCGGTGGGGGTTTCCAGGAGCCGGACTCCAAAAGATAGACAGTAAGTTCTTGTTGTCATGTAAAAGAACCTAAAAAGCATTTCTCAGCCGGATCTACTGCAAAATAATACCCGTCTAGAGATGAGAAACGAATCTATTCGACACTTCGTAGATTCGTATCGAATCTTGGAATTTTGTCGGATTCTCTTCATATTATTTGTACGCAGCTTCGTCGAATAGATTCGTATTCGTTCGAATCTTGTGAAAACGTCGATGATTATTCAGCGAAGCAAATTTTGGATGATTCGCTCATCTCTATACCCACCTTTTTGGCAGAATCAACCCTATTAAACCAGGCATACTGCCTTGTTGGGTTGATCCTGCTTATTAAAATGATATCTGTTTGTGAAAATTGATTGATGGGTTCCTTATAAATTTTTTTTTATTCTTTATGCAAACAAGGGCTTCAGGGCACTGAGGGGGTGTGGTCATTATTGGGGAGCTGAGGTGCACAGAGAGGCCAGGCCCCGCCCTCAGTGCACTGAAGCCCTCACTTGCATAAAGAATAATTTTTTTTTTCCCCTGAGAAACCCAACAACCAATTTTCACAAGACAGATATAATTTTTATTAGCAGGATCAACCCAATCAGGCAGTATGCCTAGTTTAATAGGGTTGATTCTGCAGACAGGTGGTTATTAAAGTATTTGTAAAATTCACATATGATCATCCATTCTCCCTCTTCATTACATATACTGTATATACAGCTATATAATATATATATATATATATATATATATATATATATATGTATATATGGTCAACTCACGCAGGGTAGATTGTCCATCATTTTCTTCGACAATGGTAGTAAGATTAGCAAGAATGTTAAATGTTGTCGGTTCCCTAATTGAGGACAAATAAATTAAACGTGTGCTGGCTCCATGATACGAAATAAGTACAAAAATCGTGATGTTGTCACTTCCGCCTTTCACTATCTGGGGGGTGACAGTGACTCTAGAGCCAACAAGGATTATGAGCCTCTGTGACCCATTAATGGAATCGGAATAGTTAAAATTGTTCCCATTGCTTCCCCTTGAGGATACAGACACATCAAGTTTTGGCTCTTTGATCATGGAGGAGCAGAGGGGATCGGTGGAGTTGATGCATTGGCTTTGATTCTTCTGGGCTACCACTGTGTACCGGTTTGGGGGCAAAAGCGGTGGAGTGAGGGCTGCTGACGCAATTTCTGTGTCTTTGATGTGGGTCGATGGGACAGAAAACAAAATATCTAGATCGTTCCTGATTTCTTGAAATATTTGGGCTCCGGCTGTGGAAGAAATAGCAAGAGAATATGAGACGTCTAAAGGAACAAGAACTCTGTGAACCACATTTCAGAAGAAGAACCTCAGTCTCGATGGTGGAATGGAGGATTGCCCCGATAAAGGGAGAGGACTAATTATAATAGCAAGTTCTGCAACCATCAAGAATACTGTGCCCATCAAGATATCATAACTGCCTATGACCCTTCATATACCATTAAGTCAAAATACATAAAATAAAAATATCATAAAAAGAGTTTTCTTTAACCCTTTCACTCCCGGAGGCTTTGTTTTTTTGTTTGTTTTTGTGTTTTCGTTTTGCGCTCCCTGCCTTCACAGAGCCATAACTTTTTTATTTTTCTGTTCACACAGCTGTATGAGGGCTTGTTTTTGCGGGACAAGTTGTACTTTCCAAGACCACTATTTAATATTGCATATGATATAGTGGGAAGCAGGAAAAAATTTCAAATCGGGTGAAATTGCAAAATAAAAAATACAATTCTGCCAGTTTTAGGGGTTTTTTTTATTTATGGCGTTCGATGAGCATTAAAACTGACCAGCTACTTTCATTCTACTGGTCAGTACGAATCCGACGATATCTAGTATGTTTAGTTTTTCTTGCCTTTTGATAGTGATAAAATAATTATAATGTTAAAAAAAAATTTTCGTCGCCATAATTTGACCCCTATAACTTTTTGGTATTTATGTGGGTGTGTGTGATCACTTTTTATTTAATTATTTTTAGAAAATAAAGTGACAAAAAATGGTGAATCTGCCAGTTTTTTTGCCAGAATCTGCCAGTTTCGCTGTTTTCCTTATGGGAAACAAATTTTAATATTTTTATAGTATGGACGGTTTTGCACAATGCACATTGCACATTTTTTTACTACTTTTATTTTTATTTTGGGGAAGGGGGTGATTAGAATTTTTATGTTTTTTTTTATTATTTTTAAAAACTTTAATTATTTTAATCTTTTCATCTGATTGCTGATATCATAGACTCCAATGTCTGCGGTGATTTTACTAGTGTTCAGCGAGCATGCTCGGCCAAACTCGCTGTTCGGCCAAGCATGCCTGCGCTCGGGTCCGCTCGGTGTTCAGCCGAACACCGAGTGTACTCGAGTGCAATGCTCAAGTCTCTTCCCCGCACTGTAATGTTCATTTGTACGAATTTGTATGCTAATACGTATGAATTTGTATGTTAATGCGTACGCATTTTGTTTGCTAATGCGTACAAATTCAGTTAATTAGCATACTTTTTCTAGTGAGAGAAGTAAAAGAGGAAAAGTCGCGATTCTGACTTTTTTCTATTAACCAGACACCCTCCCCTCTTCCGAGCGGGGTTGCCTGGTTTAGTCCCATTGACTAACATTATGCTCAGGTGCTTGGCCAAGCACTCGAGCAACCCTTAGTGCTCGGCCAGAGCACCCGAGCACAGAGGTGCTCGCTCAACACTAGATTTTATTAGTTTCCTATGAAGCCCTATTACAGGCAAAGACTCCATAGGAAATACTATATAGCAGCCTCCTGTCATTCACAAAGGCAAGAGCTGCTGCATGCAAGCTCAGGCTCCTCCGATCACCACACGGGGGAGCCAGAGCAACACCAGAAGTGCACGCTTCCGGTGTTTGACACACAGGATTGACCATGGCATCTGAGGGGTTAAATGTCCGAGATCAGCATTACTGCCGGTTGTGGACATGAGCTGCGGGTGTCTGCTATAGGAATCACATGGATCTTGAACTCCCTCTATTCATTTCTCCAATTACTCTGCTACATTTTCTACAGGCTGGCACACAGGGGTGTGTTCTGTCTGCTGTTGCCCTAACCTTGTAACTGTCATGTGCGACCACCTCAGTGATGTTGCTGAGGTGGACAAGGAAATTAGGAAAACAGCAAACAGCAGGTGGCGCTATTTTGATAGATTTGATTGACTAACTCAGTGGCTATATTAAATAGGCAATTACAAAGGTACTCAGCTCCATGTGATAGTTTGAAAAATGTTGAATATTTTTCAAGGGAAACTCCTTTTAAAGAAGATCTGTCAGCAGGATTGACCCTAATAAATCTGTGAAAATCGGTTGCAATGTTCCTGAGAAAAAGACTTCTCTGAGGAGAACAAAGGGACATGATCTAACTCCTCTGTGCACCTCAGCATCTCTGCTTTCCAATGCTGGTCACGCCCCTCTGTACCCTGAAGCCCTCACTTGCAGAAAGAATAATCATTTTGATCAGCAGGCTGTGCTGAGCAGGTGCAGGATGGTCGAGAAGACATCATCTTGGATTGCTAGTGTTGAGCCACACTGATCTAAAAAGCCTATTCCCCACTGGTTGGGGATCCCTGGAGTAGGGCTTGGTGACAGTGGGCAGCTCAACCATCCCTATTGATGAGATTTAAAGGTAGTGATGTTGATTCTTGAGATGTGTAGATTTTGGTTTTTGTCTCCTTATTTACTAAGCCTCTATGGACATCCTGTAGAAACCCCTGTTGACAGAACATTTCTTTCCGTTGAGCTTAACGGCATCCAGACGGATCCGTTTTGCTTTCACATAGGCTTCTATTATGACAGATCAAAACGGAATGCCTCTTAAAGGTGTGCGTTTTGATGTCCGTCCTAGGGATTCCGTTTCTTTCCGTTATAGCGATGTTATAACGGAAAGCCTGAACAGAATCCCTAACGGTGATGTGAATGCACCCTTAACTGGAAAACATGTGAGGAGGTTCCATCTGAGTTGGGAGATTACAACCTACTTAAGGCACTCAGCTATACGTTTTCGGGGTTCAGGTTCCAGCGCAGCCAGTGGGGATCCATCAGTGCTGGACAGCAGTACAAGTGCTGAATCATCACATGGCGGGCAGGCGACAGTTCCTTATAGAGAGGACCTCTATTGCCAACAGGTCCACAGTGTCACTGTGATATTATTCTTTATTGCTGTATTTGCATTAAAGGGGTTGTCTGAGTTATAAAAAAAAGTATAGTACTGTAAATCTGATGGGCAGCAATATATAACTAAGTTAAGCAAGTTTTCGGCAAAAAAAATTCTATATTTCCTCATTTCCCTGGTTCTCCTCTGGCCTTTGTTTACCTGCAGTAATAACAATCTCTGCCCCTCTCCATTCCTGCTATGCAAAGCAGTGAATACAAGAGCTGCCCTGAGTGACATGTCTGCTGGAATACTCAGCAGCATGTTGTATGTGTAGGACTATAAGTCCCAGCTGTACAATGACACTGCTGATACACACAGGATCTTCCCCCTACCTGTTCTTTTACAATACAGTACTTTGCATCTCCTCCAGATCAGCTCCAGTATCAACTCTATGTCTGTAGGGTGAGGAGAGCAGATCCTGTGTCTCTTTACATCTGCAGCTGCTGTTGTAAAGCTTTCAGTGTGTTCTGGCTGAAGAGGTTAATGTTTTATCTGAAAGAATCCAGGGATAGAGCAGATAGCAGGAGCCCGGCAAAGAAAGGGGGCGTGGCCAGCACAGTGACGTTTCGTGTACAGGCTGTGTGCACGAATACAAGATTAACAGGGAGGCAAGCGGACATCACAGGTCATGTGACCCTCATTGAAACCTGAGAAACCAGCAGCTTTAGAAGCAGAAAGTGTATGGAAAAGATGTTGTATTTGACTAGTTAGAAACATACAAAGGACACAAAAATATCTCGAACAACCCCTTTAAAAGGTGGGGGGCGATAGAGAAAATTGTAGGGAGATGGTATCAGACAAAAAATATCAGTGTTAGGAGGTCCTAATGTATCTAATTGTGTTGTAAAACTATTATCCATTGGCGGTTCTGTACAACAGAGATAAGCAAAGCCAGATCGGATTTTATTGAGGATATTAGAGAGTATATTGATAAGCAGACACTACTGCCAGGCGAGTACATGATGGTCGTTATCTTATGTTGATGTATTTTGTTGCCAATCCCTTTGCTGTTCTTAAAAGCAGCTTTGTCTTTTTCCATGTGCAGATAGATCATGTGTGGTCTAGATTGGCCGTGTACGCAGATGCTTTGTATGTCAATTTGCTTGAAGTGATGAAGCAATCTGAAAAGATATAGTAAAGAAGTAATTCATCAGTGCCATAATAAATTAACTAAAATGGCATTGCATAACCTAAAAAATAAAACAGGTAAAGCCACTTTGTCAGAACCTGTTATTAAAGGGGTTGTCCATCCTTGGAACTGACAACCCCAAAGTTTGTAGTCTGTGGTCAATTTTAAAAAAATTATAAAAACAACTCACCCGTACACCACCCCGCCATTCCCACTGGACTGCCCCATTTACTGTCAATTCCGGAGGGCCCTATGACTGCCCATGGTCAATCACTGGCCTAAGCAGTCACATGTCTTTAAATGACATGTCACGTTAGGTGGAGATGTATGACTGTGGGTATCATTATTACAACTTACTTATGGCGTCAGTCACTTCTGGATCAGCGGAAAATCCGGAGAATAAGAGCGCTTATTGCGCCAAAATCTGGAAAGAAATGAAATAATATTCTTTACAATCCAAGCTGCACTCAGTAATCTCTGTCATTGTTCTTTGGGTGCCAAGCGACTGAGCTGTAATACCAGGAACAGCCACTACTAAATGTAGGGAGCATTCCTGGTTAACAATCAATGGGATGTAGCACTCTACGGAAATAACACAACCCCTTCAGTCTGGGTGTGAGTGCCAAAAGCAGGACTCCAAAAGATAGGCCGTCAATCTTGTGATCCTGTAAAAGCACTTAAAGGCTATGTACACCTTTGGAGGCAATTTTTTATGATTACATTGTAGTCATTTTGAACTAAAAATAATTTTTTAAACGTTATTACAAATATAAAACCCCTTTCTCTGTACAGGGCTGAGATTCTCTAGTAGCAGGATCTGAAATTTCTCTCTGCCCCGTCAGCCGGCTCACTTGATGGACTCCTTATCTCTGATCTCTGACATTATAAACACTCATTGTAGCTCAGTTCTTATCTTACTGGTTATATAAGTGTTTATAACCTCTTAGTAAATTAGAGATAAGGTTTATTAGATGACGGCACAAAGTAAAAGTAAAAAGTACCATTCACACAGTTAGACAGATAACCCTTTGTGACAGAACGGCTCAATATTTTTAATGGGCTAATTAGCCCAAAAGCCTCAGATTTTTAGCCCAAAATTAGTAAAATGCAATCATAAAAAAAATTGCCTCCAAAGGTATACATAGCCTTTAAAGTGCATTTGTCGGCAGGATCAACTCTATTAAACCTGAACTATTGCCTGGTCAGGTGGATCCTTCTAATTAAAATTATACCTGTCTTGTGAAAATTGATTGTGGTGTTCCCAAGAAAAAAGACTTTTAATTTTGACGCAAGAAATGGCTTCAGTGCATCAAGGGGTGGGGCCAGCACTGGAAAGCTGAGGTGCACTGAGGTGCTAGGTCCACCCCTGTGTGCACTGAAGCTCTTATTTGCATAAATTTAAAAGTATTTTTTTCTCGGGATCACCACAATTGATTTTCACAAGTGAGGTATCATTTTAATCAGCAGGATCTACTATATTTGGCAGTATACCTTGTTTATAAGGGTTGGTCCCACTGATGGTTGCTCTTTACAGTATTTTTGAACTTCACATATAATCATCTATTATCCCCTCTTCTTTGCATACATATATGGGCTTATTTATCAAACCGGTGTAAAGTAGAAATGGCTTAGTTGCCCATAGCAACCAATCAGATTCCTCCTTTCATTTTTGACAGCTACTTTGGAAAATGAAAGGTGGAATCTGATTGGTTGCTATGGGCAACTAAGCCAGTTTGACTTTACACTAGCTAGATAAATGACCCTAATACAGTCATATATTTTTTAGTAAATCAACTCACGGAGGGTAGTAGACAGTTGTATAAAATTCAGCATTAAGGCTAAATGTTGTTGGTTTTCTTCTTGAGCTAAATGAGCCATGTTGTGTCATGGCTGTGTCATACATAAAATCTAGAATAATCGAGATTTTGCCATTTTCACCATTCACTATCTGGGGGGTGAGAGTGACTTCAGAGCCAACACGGATTACGAGCTGCTGTGACCTATCAATGGACTTGGAATAGGCTAAACGTTTTCCATTGGTTCCCTTTGAAGACACCGAAATATCCACTTTTGGCTCTTTGATCATGGAGTTGCAGAAGGGATTGGTGGAATCGATGCATTTTGTTTGATTCTTCTGGGCTTCGACTGTGTACTTGAATGGGTGGCCGGATGATGCAGTGAAGACCGCTCGTCCAATTTCTGTGTCTCCGATGTGGGTTGATGGGACAGAAATTAAAATTTCTACATCGTGTCTGACTTGTTGAAATTTTTGGGCGCCAACTACGGAAGAAGTAACAAGAGAACATGAGTTGTGCAAAGGAACAAGAACTTCATAAACTCCATTTCAGAAGGACAACCTCAGTCTCGATGGTCTCAAGGCATAGCGCAGGTCTCTGACCTTAGAGGACTGCTCATGTCTGAACATAAGTTCTGAACTCATGAAATCATCAAGACTACTGTACCCATCAAGGTATCCAGCAGTATAACTAGAAATGACTAGGCCCCTTCTGGAACTTTCCCCCAATCTCCTTCTCCTGTGCAGTCAAAATGGATGCTGATGCAGAGAGGCCCGGGACCTGCAGAGCTGGACCCCGGATGGTACAAAACCCAGTGGGGTGGATTGGGTAAGTATGATCATCATCACGGGTCTGACCACGCTGGGGTGGGTCTGAAAAAAAAGGTGGACAACCCCCTTATTAAAATAAAATCTATTAATAGGTCCCACACAGCAGTGACAACACCCCAAAACTCACTCAGTAGGCACTGTTTATGACCGGTGGCTTACATAGAGAAGTAAGGGCCCAATAGCAAGGATCAAACTAGGTCCCCCACACAGGACAGAAGGGTTTCTGCCTAAACCCTTTTCTATGACCCTTGGACCATTTTCCCACTGCTTCATTTGCTAAAAGTTGTTCCTTTACAGGGTAGAGTCCTGACCAAATTTTCACCTCCAGTAGAAGAGGTGATAATTCCAACTAAGACTGGGCCCCCTCTTGCCCTGGGCCCCATAGCAGTCTCATGGTCTGCCGCTATGGTAGTTACGCCCCTGTTTATGACCCCATACATGCCAGGCTAGAACTAACCTGTACCTCACATGGATCCAGCAATTCCCCCATTCATTGCCCAAAATGGCCCGCTAGATGTATTTAAAGGGTTTCTGTCACCATTTTTGACCATATTAACCCAGATAACATTTGCAATGCGCAAATGTCACCTGATGTCTAATATGGTCTTCTTTTTAAGATATGTGTGTCTGTTTTCTTAAAAAAACTACTTTTGTAATATGCAAATTACCTTCACTAGGTGCAAGGTGCGGTAACACTGCACCTAGTAGCGCCATTTTCCCCACCTTCTTTATTACGTCATCAGCGTAGATTGACAGGGCCAGGCAGCTCGCTCTATCTGCTGCTGGCCCTGTCAGCACTGTAAATCCCGCGCCTGCGCCGTGGGTCCGTCATTCATTTGCAGCGCTGACAGGGCCAGCAGCAGATAGAGCGAGCTGCCTGGCCCTGTCAATCTACGCTGATGACGTAATAAAGAAGGTGGGGAAAACGGCGCTACTAGGTGCAGCGTTACTGCCCCTTTAACCTAGTGAAGGTGATTTGCATATTACAAAAGTAGTTTTTTTAAGATAACGGGCACGCATATCTTAAAAAGAAAAACATATTAGACATCAGGTGACATTTGCGCATTGCAAATGTCATCTGGTTTGATATGGTCAAAAATGGTGACAGAAACCCTTTAAAGCTGACACCTCAGGGGCATGTCTTTCTCAGGGGGTATGTTCTCAGGAGGTGTGTCCTTTCTGTTACAGTAGCTATGACTGGTGGCACTTGAAGGATGGAAGTGGTGATGGGTTGGGGCCCCTAACCTTTTGTCAGTTATGATCCACTTTCCAGTTGGACTTTTAGTGTTGAGCTACAAACTACAACTAAAAAGCCTATCCAAGGGCCACATGTGGGTCCCAAGCCGCTGGTTGTAGACCTCTGGTGTAGGGTTTGGTGGCAACGGGCAGCTCACCCAGCCTTATGGATAATCTGTAAAGGTAATGAGATTTCCTAGTGATGTTGACTTCTGAGATGTATTGATTTCGGTTTTCTACTCCCTCTATGGGTATCCTGTTGAAACCTCTGTTTAAAGTGAATGTGGGTTCAGTTCCTCAAGTCTTTCATGACACGTTGCACGCCTCACTTTGGAACCTGTTTTCGGACCTTCTGTTGGTAGTAGATGTCTCCAAAACTATTAAAAATGTGACCTAACTAAAGCTCTTCCTCTAAGGAAAAAATATTTGCCGTGTAGACACATTGTGGAGACATCTCACAGGACTTCATATATCATATCACTATCATCCTCATCATCAATTTCGATCTCTTACCAAGGGCGCAGAGAGTAAGGAAAATCAGGGTTTTCTTTCCACAGCCCATCATTTGGCCTTCGTCGGAACTGACCCGGTGATCTGGTCCAAAAGTGGATCTACTGACAGAAGAACCCAACAGACTTTTAACTTTATAGCAAGAGGTAATGGCTCCTCTTAAAAAATTTTTATCCTACAGTCTATTTAAGAGTGTTATGGTCCCTTTTCTAGTGGTTGTAATAGTGACCCCTTATCTCTAAGACAGAAACTGTACCATATCTGTTCATAGGTAGTGTGAGGTGTTGCAGCTTAGCACTATTCACTCAGACACAATCCACAGTCCGGTGTGGCGCTGTTTCTGGAAGGAAGCCATCTTTTTCTAATCCTGTACAACCCTTTTAATAGTGTACATGAAGTAGTTTCATCATGGTCTCCTGCAGGACATGTCTTCAGATTTCATGACTGATCCTAGTCATTGACTGCCTGTTGCTTCTTCTGCTATATCCTCCTCATAACAGCTCTGCACCCTACATGGAGCATCATGGGCCTAGTAGTCTGTGCTCCTTGCCTCGATACGGTACATTGGTGAATCAGATAGTACATCTGATAGGCTTAGATGCACAGCTCAGTAGAGAGTATCACACACAATGGACACAGTTCAACCGACAGTATTAAACATGGTGGGATTAGATACACTGCTCAGCACATAACATGTGACAGGGCTAGATACATGGCTCACCAGGCAGTATCAGCCATGAAAAGCTTAGGCTAGTTTCATACAGGAGAACAGCCTGCCGGAGTTCTGGATCTGGCGTAGTCGGAAAGAACCACCAGCCCTCCAGACCCCATTTGCTATAAGGTGAACCGTCGGAGATCCGGATGCTCTGTGGCATGTATGTGGGGATTCGGATGAACGAAAGTTTTTGCCTGACGCTGTTTTTGTCTGGCTGAATCCCTCCATACATGCCGGGACAATCTGCCGAATATCTCCTAACGTTGGTGCGAAAGTAGCCTTAGATACAAAAACAGTATCAAACATGATAGAATTAGAAACACGGCTCATCACACATGATAGGATGATTAGATACATGGCTCAGAAGACAGTATCACACAGGATAGGCTTAGAGTCACAACTTAATAGACAATATCACACATCACAGCTTAGTTACATGGTTCAGTAGAGTGTATTACATATGATGGGATTAGACACAAAGTTTGGCAAACAATATCACACATGATAGGCTTAGATACAAGGTTCAGCAGAAAGTATCGCACAATAGACTTAGATACACTGATACTATGTTGTATAATATTTCACTATGTCATTAGAACATTATAGGGTTATTTTAGAAATAGCTACTTTAGTGATTGTCTTTTACAATTTCCCTATTTTGCTGTTCTCTTCCACCTCCACCTCTCTCTGGTAAGACTCTTCTATGGGAAGAGTCTTACCAGACTTTTTTTTTACTATTGCCTATGGATATTCCATAAATGTCTGTCTTGGGAACCCCCCCATTTAAAAGAGTTCACCACCTGTATTTATATTAGGCAATTCTGGATAATTACTGTACAGGTATGCAGGCTCTGCTCACCCGACTATATTTTTGATCCACATCCAATCCGCATTTTTTTGCAGATCGGATGCGGACTCATCCATTTCAATTCCATTTTCCGGACTAGAATAGTTATTGTTATAATAGGTGAGCAAAAAAAAACTCACATATGTCATCCTTATGTTATTTGCTGACCGCAAAATAAATATGGCCGTGTGAATGCACCCTAAATAAGAGATGGAGACAAGTACAGAATCACAAGTACAACCTCAATACTTTGAGGAACATCTAAGAGATATTCATTGACTACCCCTCTCACACAGAGAGTATTACCTTGATATCCGGATGCAGTGTAACGATGGCTACGTGATCCCCAGTCCTTATAAATTTGTTGGTCAGAGTCCTTCCTCCACACAGAATTTGCATCTTATTGCCTGCTCCTCCCTGATGTAAACAGATATATCAGGAGTAGATATTGAGAAACACTAATATCAACAGGACAAGAAACCTGATCAAGTTTATTGTAAGTGATCCGTTCTGAATCCAGACAGTTGTAACACAATGGTGAAGGGGGAATTAATGACCTATACAAAAAAAAAATATGGTGAAATGTTGTTCCATGTAAAAGACAAGGGAGCACTACCTCCGTTGAAATAAAAAAGGTCCAAAGCTTCATCACTGTAAAATCAGTGAACCTAAGGAGGAGACATGGACACACTATGTAACCAGGGGCGTAGCTAAAGGCTCATGGGCCCCGGTGCAAGAGTTCAGCTTGGGCCCCCCTTCCCTCAGTGCTCTGTGTGTCTTCTTATGCGGCACAAGGGTCTTTGGGGCCCCCTTAGGCTCCTGGGCCCGGTAGCGACTGCAACCTCTGCACCCCCTATAGCTACGCCCCTGTATGTAACTGTGTATTCTGCACAGCTTCTCCTGACAGACTGACGCTTGGCTTTGTGGAAGACGTTCCTCAGATGCATGTGTAGTGTTTTCTTGACAAGACTCAAAGAGGAACCGCAATGGGGTCCACCACTACCCAAGCAGTTGCAAATATGGTAAAGTATAACAATCGGTTACCCTCTCCAAGTGTACCAAATGCATTATTTGGAAGGAGGAGTATCAAGGAGGATCCAACAAGATTTGTTTAAAAAATTAATAATTCAATTGATTTTCAGTCTTCATAAAAGTTGGTTAGTTACAGGAAAAGTATAGAAAAATTGTCTGCCAGATTGAAACATTTTCTTTTTCTGTCTGGTCTCTGTGTTTATCGACAATTGAGTATTTATGAGGCCATCTGGGATGCCAGCTTCGGAAACCTACAAGTGTCCAGGATCTACTGGCCCAGCTGCAACATCTGTGGGCAAATGAGCCCCAGGATACCATACAGAACCTGTATGCCTCATGTCCAACCGTATCTCATCTTGTACCCAGGCTAGAGGCCGTATCTGATCTTGTATCCAGGCTAGAGACCATATCTTATCTTGTATCCAGGCTAGAGGCCGTATCTGATCTTGTATCCAGGCTAGAGGTCGTATCTGATCTTGTATCCAGGCTAGAGGCCATATCTCATCTTGTATCCAGGCTAGAGGCCATATCTCATCTTGTATCCAGGCTAGAGGTCGTATCTCATCTTGTATCCAGGCTAGAGGTCGTATCTCATCTTGTATCCAGGCTGAAGGCCGTATCTCATCTTGTATCCAGGCTAGAGACCATATCTCATCTTGTATCTAAGCTAGAGGCCGTATCTCATCTTGTATTCAGGATAGAGGCCATATCTCATCTTGTATCTAGGCTAGAGGCCGTATCTCATCTTGTATCTAGGCTAGAGGCCATATCTCATATTGTATCCAGGCTAGAGGCCGTATCTGATCTTGTATCCAGGCTAGAGGCCATATCTGATCTTGTATCCAGGCTAGAGGCTGTATCTCATCTTGTATCCAGACTAGAGGCCATATCTGATCTTGTATCCAGGCTAGAGGCCATATCTCATCTTGTATCCAGGCTAGAGGCCGTATCTGATCTTGTATCCAGGCTAGAGGCCGTATCTCATCTTGTATTCAGTCTAGAGGCCATATCTCATCTTGTATCCAGACTAGAGGCCATATCTCATCTTGTATCCAGGCTAGAGACTGTATCTCATCTTGTATCCAGGCTAGAGGCCGTATCTGATCTTGTATCCAGGCTAGAGGCCATATCTCATCTTATATCCAGACTAGAGGCCATATCTCATCTTGTATCCAGGCTAGAGACTGTATCTCATCTTGTATCCAGGCTAGAGGCTGTATCTGATCTTGTATCCAGGCTAGAGGCCATATCTGATCTTGTATCCAGGCTAGAGGCTGTATCTGATCTTGTATCCAGGCTAGAGGCCATATCTGATCTTGTATCCAGGCTAGAGGCTGTATCTGATATTGTATCCAGGCTAGAGGCCGTATCTCATCTTGTATCCAGGCTAGAGACTGTATCTCATCTTGTATCCAGGCTAGAGACTGTATCTCATCTTGTATCCAGGCTAGAGGCTGTATCTGATCTTGTATCCAGGCTAGAGGCCATATCTGATCTTGTATCCAGGCTAGAGGCTGTATCTGATATTGTATCCAGGCTAGAGGCCGTATCTCATCTTGTATCCAGGCTAGAGGCTGTATCTGATATTGTATCCAGGCTAGAGGCCGTATCTCATCTTGTATCCAGGCTACAGGTCGTATCTCATTGCTTCCAGGCTAGAGGTGGCCCAACATTTTCCTAGAGCCTCCTCTCAATTGTACAGTTTTCCCCAATAAACTTCTCCTTTCACTCTAATACTGTAATTACTTACATGAATCATCATTCTATTCACACACAGTTTTATTTGATTCTAACAACCCCCTCTTTGTGTGTTATTTTTCTATATAAACATCATTGCTATTGTCTGATCTGAAAAAGTCCAAACTATTGCAACATAATAGTATTTATCCTGTACGGTAAACGCATTAATAGGAGAAAAACCCTAAATAGCTGCCAAGTGCACATGTAAGGCTGCTTTCACAGTAGCGTCAGACGGATTCGTTTGTGAGATCCGTACTGGCGCTCACAAACGGATCCGTTCTGATAATGCATTCCTCTGCATCCGTTCAGAACGGATCCATTTGCATTATCTTTTACATAGGCAAAACGGATCCGTTCTGATCTCCATTGAAAGTCAATGGGGAACGGATCACTTTACTATTGTGCATGAGTAAACGGATCCGCTCCCATTGACTTGCTTTGGGGTCAAGACGGATCTGTCTCCATTCCGCTCGGTCAAGCTCGGTCTCCAGAGTGGAATGGAGATGCAACGGAGGCAAACTGATGCATTCTGAATGGATCCTTATCAATTCAGAATGCATTAGTGTAAAACTGATCAGTTCAGGACCGTTTATGAGACCCTGGAACGGATCTCACAAATGGATCCTGCTGACGCAAGTGTGAAAGTAGCCTAACTGGGACTCTGCGGTTATTTTGCATATTACAGATCTGCTCTTTGGATTGCTGTGTTGAGACTCTTAAATGCAGGTCCGCAGTATTTTTTGTAGCTGTTCTCCCCAAGATCAGCTATTGTTTTGTTTGACCTCCTAGCCCCAGAAAAGGACCAAGCTGCACCGCCCCAGACAACATGACTAGAGCAGTGTTACCTAGGATCAGCCCATAGCAACCAACCATGCAGCCCGGGCATATGGCACAGAGGTCAACCCCACCCAGACCAACCCTCTTAGACCACCTTCTTCCTGAAAACTGGAATTTAAGACCAAGTTCACTCACAATAGGGACAGGTGTCATTTCTGTGAATATGGAAATAAATGCCACGGACCACTGGCACGTACCCTGCAATTTCGTTCCCTCCAAGCGTTAGTATAAGATGTGGTTACCATGACATTGGTATTGTGGAGTACGGTCCATCCATTCTCCACCGCACCAGCGGCAACGTACCCCACCCTACTGTTCACTACCCAACCCCTTCTCTTCAAACGACGTTCCCCCCTAAATAACCACAAGAGAACGGATTGGAATGAATAGGCCACAGCAGCCTGTTTATTAACATTTAATACAAACATAAATAAATATATATATATATCAATATATGTATGAATATATATAAAACCAATTTTAATTACCCATATATAAATACATATATACATACATTTACAATATCAAATATATATATATATATGAACACATTCTAAACAATCAACCATTTTAATACCTGAATAAGGGTAGGTCCTTGGAGCTACAAACGGTCTGGCGCATACCAAAAAACAACCACCAACTTTGCCTCCAGCCGCGATCCCAGGCTCGGAGGCACCACCGCCTCTAATCATCAACATACCACCTCCTCTCTGGAAATTGTCCCATTCAATAAGGACCCTGCGCCAGACCGACCAAATCATCCAACCACTTCCTAATAAGAAGGGTGGGGGGGGCCATACCATAATGAATCACCCCACTCCAAAACCATCGAAACCAACAACTCCAAGGACCTGCCCCCCTGCCCAGCTGCCATGACAGATAAGCTTGTACCCACCAACAAGCCTCTGCAGCCCCCAAGGGGTAAAAGGAACCCCGCTCCCAATCCGTGTACCAACACCCACAATCACCTCCGAACCAAACCACAAATAGGGAGGGAGGGAGGGACAGCTTGCCTGCTTCCCGCAGAGTGACCCCAGCCGTTGGAGAAGCGCGGGTAAGTAATGCCCGCCCCTTCCCCTGGCCACCTAGCTAAGTCCACCCCCCGGGGACCTCCCACTCCCCATGTCATGTGGGCCTACTCCTACGGCCCCTGGCCAGGCTCCGGCCCTTCTGGAAGAACAGATCAACCAGGAAAACGGTGGCAGAAATAAACCGAAGGGAAAGTAACAGCACAATAGGGAGATTATAGGTAGATTATGTACATTGGCTAAAGTTGTCTGTTATCTGACTATACGTAAATCACTTGCCAAGATAAACGGAGCTTCAGCTTTCAGTCGTTTGCTTGCGAAGTGTTCACATAAGAAACTCTGTATTCTATGGAGTTGATTGTCCACAATATAAGGAATGCTTAAAAATATAACAAAAATAGTACCATGAAAACCTAGCACTAATCAAGATGTACCCACTGCTGATCTGTCCAATGCCCCAACACAAAATAGACTCCAAGTGCAACTAGACTTCCGCTGCCCATACACATTGAGTGTCAGATGGGCTTCTTGAATTTTCTGCATTTACAATATTTTTCAGACCTGGAGAGGAGCAGCGGAGCAGGAGAGGTAATTAAAATTCTTTATTTTGGGGGTCTGGCATAGAGGTCTGATGGAGGTCAGACATAGAGATCTGATCTGAGGTCTCATGGGGGTCTGACATGGAAGTCTGATCTGAGGTCTGATTGGAGTCTGACATGGAAGTCTGATAGGGGTTTGGCATAGAGGTCGGTTGGGGGTCTGGCATGGAAGTCTGATCTGAGGTCTGATAGAGGTCTGATAGGAGTCTGACATGAAGGGCTGATAGGGGTTTGGCATAGAGGTTGGTTGGGGGTCTGGCATGGAAGTCTGATCTGAGGTCTGACATAGATGTCTTATAGGGGTCAGACATGGAGGTCTGATCTGAGGTCTGATGGGAGTCTGACATGGAGGTCTGATAGGGGTTTGGCACAGATGTCGGTTGGGGGTCTGGCATGAAGGTCTGATGGGGGTCTTATGTGACTTCCTTATATGGTGGTCTAAACTGAGTTTTTGATATGAAATTCTGATGTGAGGTCCTGATTTGGGGGTCTGATCTGAGGATCTGATTAAAGATATATATTTTTTATTTTCCTCCTCTAAAACCTTGGGTATGTCTTATCAACAGGTGTGTCTTATAAAGTGAAAGATACAGAAGGTCTGATTCTTTGTTTTTCTCTAATGAATACTTCTACAGGAGTGGCTGAGCTGGGAATTTATGCTCACGGGCAGGTCGAAGGATGACTATGGTCAGAATCCTAACTTATCAGCTATCCATAGGATAAGTAATCATTGTCTGATCTCTTGGATTTCTATCCTGGTGGAACCCCCACCAATCATGCAAATGGTGGTCTTGTGCACCCCCTTTGAGATGGAGTAGCATTTGTGCATGCAGGCTACCAGCTGGGAATGTATGCTCACGAGGAGGTCGAAGGATGGATATGGCCACAATCCTAACTTATCACCTAGCCGCAGTATTGGTGATCAGTGTCCGACTACCGGGACTCTTGTCGATTAGCTGTATGAAGAGGCCACGGCCCTTGGTGCGTGCTTAGGCCCTTTCTTAGGCCACGTGGCGTCACATTCATCAGTCCGATGGTTCAATCCGATTCAAGTGAATAGGGCTGAGCTGCAATACTACGAACAATCAAACAGCTGATAGGCGGGAGTACTGGGAGTCGGAAACCCGCCAATAATCCCGGAAAACCTTTTTTCACACCAGGTGATACACAGACAGTGCACTCGGATGGTCCGTGTCGTGATGTACAGTGGTGACCATGAGCCTTAGGATACAGCATATAAACCAGTGACAAATATGTTACAGATGTGGCCGAATATGTATGCCTTGTCAATGGAGTGACAGAATACAGCACTGGCATAAAGGACAATGTCTGTGGTCTGCTTTGTTTAGTGGCCCTCACCACCCAGTCCCTACCATGCAAGGTCCATGGTCCCCAGTGGCTTACTGCAGACTAACTTTACACTTCCAGCTCTGGTATTATTATGCACTGTGTGGGGCTACAGGTTGGGCTCTGTATTGTACTATTTTGTGGTCACTGTATAATACTGTACTGTTATCTGGTGCTTCATTGGGAGCAACGCCACCATTAACCAGTCCACTACACAATGGGTGGAGCTATAGTTCTGGTGCTGACCTCCAGTGCTGGAACTACTTGAGAACATATAATCAATGGTGGTTCAGGGATGTTGGACCCCTCCAATAAGATATTGATGGCCTATACGGAGGAAAGGCTATCAATATAAAAAGACTGGTAAACAGATCAGAACAGCTGCTATTATGACATCTTGTGGCCTCCTGGGCCCTTGAGATTACAATATCCATTGGGCCATCTGCCACTAGACCACAAGGACAAGAGATACCAATGTATAGACAACTTTGCATCTATTTTTCCATGAAGTAGATGTCAGACAGTCCATACCTCCCAACTTTGGAAAGAGACGAAGAGGGACATATTGTGCGGTGCGCAAATTTTTCAGCAGTAGGCCACGCCCCTAACTCCACCCACTATAAGCTAATCACCCAGTCCCCTTACTGTATGGGGATAATAAACACAGTGATGTCACCGTACAGGGATAATAAACACAGTGATGTCACTGTACAGGGATAATAAATACAGTGATGTCACAGTACAGGGATAATAAACACAGTGATGTCACCGTACAGGGATAATAAATACAGTGATGTCACAGTACAGGAATAATAAACACAGTGATGTCACCGTACAGGGATAATAAATACAGTGATGTCACAGTACAGGGATAATAAACACAGTGATGTCACCGTACAGGGATAATAAACACAGCGATGTCATCGTACAGGGCTAATAAATACAGCAATGTCACAGTACAGGGATAATAAACACAGTGATGTCACAGTACAGGGATAATAAACACAGTGATGTCACCGTACAGGGATAATAACCACAGTGATGTCACAGTACAGGGATAATAACCACAGTGATATCACAGTACAGGGATAATAACCACAGTGATGTCACTGTACAGGGATAATAAACACAGTGATGTCACAGTACAGAGATAACAAACACAGTGATATCACAGTACAGGGATAATAAACACAGTGATGTCACAGTACAGGGATAATAACCACAGTGATGTCACAGTACAGGGATAATAACCACAGTGATATCACAGTACAGAGATAATAAACACAGTGATGTCACAGTACAAGGATATTAAACACAGTAATGTCACAGTACAGGGATATTAAACACAGTGATGTCACAGTACAGAGATAATAAACACAGTGATGTCACCGTACAGGGATAATAAACACAGTGATGTCACAGTACATGGATAATAAACACAGTGATGTCACAGTACAGGGATAATAAACACAGTGATGTCACAGTACAGGGATATTAAACACAGTGATGTCACAGTACAGGGATATTAAACACAGTGATGTCACAGTACAAACAGGGATAATAAACACAGTGATGTCACAGTACAGAGATAATAAACACAGTGATATCACAGTACACGGATAATAAACACAGTGATATCACAGTACACGGATAATAACCACAGTGATGTCACAGTACAGGGATAATAAACACAGTGCAGTCCCCTCACAGAAAGTTAAAAAAAATAAATAAAAACCTTATACTTACCTTTGTTTCTAGCTGCAGAATCACCAGCAGGAGATCTTCTTCTCTTGTCTAGAGGGGGCGGAGCCAATGCTGACTGAAGTCCGACCCCGCCCAGACATGAGGCAGAAGGTACGGAGAGAGCTGGGGGGTGGCAAGGGGGGGGGGACTCGGAGGATGAAAAAAGGATGAAAGAAGCAGGCAGCCGATTCCGTCTGTCTGCTTCTTTTTGCAACAGGCAACTGTCTCTGCATCCTATGGATGCAGAGACAGCTGCCAGAGACCGGGACATAGCTCCCCCATACTGGGACAGCCACTGCAATCCGGGACTGTCCTGCTGGATCCGGGACGGTTGGGAGGTATGCAGACAGGATTGCTCAGATCCTTTAATGTTATCTGAGCAGGTTTGGGCCTCAGGTATCAAGGGACAAAGATTCAGGGCTGTATTACACCTACAGATTATCTGACCAACCATTGGTCGGATGGCCATTTACACACAGATCATTTGTTATATACACCAACTATTTATTTTACTCACTGATATAGACATTAGCATCACACTGTTCACAATGGGGCTCACAATCTAAGTTCCCTATCACTATGTCTTTGGAGTGTGGGAGGAAACCGGCGGAAACCCACACAAACATGGAGAGAACATACAAACTCCATGCAGATGTTGTCCGTGGTTGGATTCGAACGCAGGACCCCAGCGCTGCAAGTGCTGACCACTGAGCCACCGTGCTGCCCAACTATTGGTCCGATTGGACACATATTGGTCAGATAATCTGTTGGCATAATACAGACCTCAGTTTGCTGCCCTTTATCTAAATGCCCTGACCAGGGCGGAGTGGCTTGTTATTTGCCTGGCCTCAACATCTGTGGCACATGCATGGCCACCCCATATAAAGAAGTCATCAAAGAGCCCATTGGGGAGACATTTCGAGCCCTGATTATGTAGATCACAAAAGCAGTCATGAGCCATGATTTTATAAATGCCCCCCGTGTCGACGGAAGCCTGGAAATCTACCATCTGTTATAATTTCCACTGTAAGGTTTTGAATGTTTTTGTAGATTTGATGTTCCTTGGTTTACGGGGGGTTGGTCTTGAGGAGAACATGTTATATTTATTAAGACCCAACCTGCGGTTGTTCCTCATTATTTACTTAAAGGGAACCTGTCATCTCCGAAACACCCCCTGAACTAGAGTAAGCGGTGTATAGTGTAAGTGATGCTGAATCCGAATATGTAAGTTTTATCTTCACACTCACTTCCTTTCTGACTCTGTGCTCCCACAAACCAGCAGTAAAATGCACTCACTGGACTCCGGTGCTCACTCACATAATGGAGAGGACTCAAAGAAGAGTCCTCTCAATGTATTTTACTGCCGGTTTGTCAGAGCACAGCGTCGGAATGGAAGTGAGTATGAAGATAAAACTTATATATTCGGATTCAGCATCACTTACACTATACACCGCTTACTTTAGTTCAGGTGGTGTTTCGAAGATGACAGGTTCCCTTTAATTGTCACTGCATTATTCACTGCACTTGGTATTGCAGTATCCCTCTTATAGGACTGCAGGGACTCTCTTCTTCTTTTTCTCCTGCTAACCACAGGCCCCATTCCACACGTGCAAACCCCGATTTTTTTTTCCAATCTATCCTTCCAAATAAAAACTTAACACCTTCTTTCTGGGTAAAGTGGGAAGGCCACAGCTTTATTTTACCAACATCTTTTTTAAAAGGTTAATTCCAAAATTAACAACCAACAAAATACTTCATGCCCATCTCCGTTCTTCTCCTCCTCAAAGAACCACCTGTCGCCCGATGACGACAGCGGGTATTCACCCCATTTTCCAGTTGGGCATGACCATCTACCGCCTTGCTGTGACACCTACGAAAGAAAGAAAAAACCAGCAGCAAAACCGAAAAAACACCTCAATACTAGGGGCAGGGTGGGCGGGCTGTCTTCTCGCCTCCTATGGCAGAAGGAAAAGAGGCCGAACCCACGTGCACCCTGTATCTTTATAGGGGCTCCTATAGCCCCTCCTTTTGTTTTCAAAACAAAATCAAAATGCAGGTGCATGGGCCTGGAATTTAAAAGATGCCTTTTTCTTTAACCCCTGCAGTCCCTGGCCCTCTCCCTATGCACTTCAGGGCCTCTCAGACTGCAGGGACTCTCTTCTTCTTTTTCTCCTGCTAACCACAGGCCCATTCCACACGTGCAAACCCCGATTTTTTTTCCAATCTATCCTTCCAAATAAAAACTTAACACCTTCTTTCTGGGTAAAGTGGGAAGGCCACAGCTTTATTTTACCAACATCTTTTTTAAAAGGTTAATTCCAAAATTAACAACCAACAAAATACTTCATGCCCATCTCCGTTCTTCTCCTCCTCAAAGAACCACCTGTCGCCCGATGACGACAGCGGGTATTCACCCCATTTTCCAGTTGGGCATGACCATCTACCGCCACGGAGCAGCCATTGTACCCTCTACACATGGCTGCGACCCCCCCACCTGCCCAACAGCATAACCTTCTCCAGGCCGTCTCGTAGCCCCCGTAAGAAGATGTCCAATCCCCGTGGATTCAAATGCACACCATCCCGCAACAACAAACCAGCATTATCACCCTCCAAATCGCGATGCCTAATGGCCACACCTCCCAACTCACGTACATACTTCGACACCCGTACATTGAGCACCTTCCTCGCCCTCTCCAAAGCCCGGGCGTCCCTGGCGCCACGCCAACGGACCCGTGGAACAACCTCCGACCACACAAGCTTAACACTCCGAAAAAATTGAGGGAAACGTGTAAAATCCTGCTTGATGAGTGAAATCAACTCACCCAATTTTACCTGGCCTAAATCATTTCCCCCCGCATGTATCAATAAAACAACATTATCCTGTGAAATTCTACTGATACGAACCACCTCAGGCAAAACTTGGGCCACCGCATGCCTCTGACACCCGTGCCACGCAACCGTGTCCTCGTGGAAACCCAGGTCAATACCCAATGCGTGGACCGCAGCACTCCGTTCCGCCCAAAAATATAAACGAATGCCCCAGTATCCAGACGGATCTATTCCCTTGAAAAAGAGAAAAACAACATTAAATGACCCCCAACCCCCCACGAGACTCATTCCGTCAACAAATCTGGTCTAATATAAGACCTGTAACAATCCGACTTCCATCTACCCAACCCGCTAATATCCTCTGCATCCATTCATGCCGCATCCGCACGCGGTCGCCGCACCAATGCGGAACGAATGAGTCCCGAATTCCTTAGGGTCCAACCCACAGCAACTAAACACTTATTAAACACAGCATGGAATTGAAAACCGCGGTCAACGGCGATCCCGACCCATGAACCAGAAAACAATCCCCCTGTCCCCTAACCGTCAAAAAAATTATTAACCAAAAACACAGGGCAAACAAGCTCCCCCTGTGGATGTACCGTCAGCCACGTACCCCTCCCAAACAAATCAGTCTTAGACTTCCGAATACACACACGAAGACCCTGCGCCGATACCAAGACATCGCTCCTTCGCAAACCGCCCGTATGCTTTTTACTTTTGGGAACCAATTCCCCTATGCGCAAGGCCCCAAAATAAGCCAACGCAAAAAGCCGCCTCGAAACAAAAGCCGTTTCCGCACCGTCCCTAACAATACCGTCCCCAATATAAACAATCAACCGCTCAAACAACGACAGGGAAACTGGCCTCCGGGTGTCCCCACCAACCTTCTCCTTTTGCCACCCGCTCTCAATATCTGCCGGACAACAAAAGGCCTTGGGTAACATCACGCTTCCGCGAGCAGCTTCAAAACAAAAGACACTCCCAGCCAACCGAGACTTAACCACATGAAAAGACACTCCCCGACCCGCAAGTCATTCAAATAATCCAACGAAACATTCAACAATGCTGCGTCTGTCCGCGGGTACCCTACCGCCAGACAGCGCGCACCACTCATCCCATGCTTTCATATGCAACATCCACCTACCCACAGACACCGACTGCCTCAGCAAGCCCTCAAACACTCCCGATCAGGTCCCACAAGAATTCCGGACACATCTCCCCCTTCCTCCTCCGCGGACACATGCAGCCTCCGAAATTTCTGAAAATCCAAACGAGAAAGGGCATCAGCCATCTCATTACAAACCCCCTGGAACGTGCTTAGCCCGAAACCAAATATTAGCCTGCAGGCAACGTAACATAAATGACGTAACAAAGCCAAACCGGCAACGAGATGACGACAAACTGTTCACTGCCTGCACCACTGACATGTTGTCCGTCCAAAACGAATCTCCTATTGGCCAAAGCCAAACCCCAAAGCTCAATCGCTACCACGATTGGAAACAGCTCCAATAACGTCAAATTTGCCGTCAGTCCCGCTACCCGCCACGGACTCGGGCACACATCCGCACACCACCGAGTGCCCCAAAAATGGCACCGAAGCAATGCTACCCGCAGCAATCCGTGTGCAATTCCACCTCCACATTGTCCACCTCAAGCACCTTGCAAATAGCAGCCCCATTAAACGATTCAATGGAACATCTTCCACACTAGCAAATCATTCCTTCAACGTGCGCGTCATACGAATAAAATGCGTGGGTGACTGCACCCCCGCCGATGCCAGCGACAACCGCCTCAGAAAACACTCTTCCCATCGGCATCACCCTACACGCAAAATTCAACAAAACCAAGCAGAACCTGCAATTGCTTCAAACGTCACCTTCTTCACAACCCAAAAACAAGCGCACCTCACACAACATCCTCTCCAACTTGTCACTCGGCAACCGGAACAACATCCCGATTGTATCCAGCTCGATGCCCCAAAAAGAGAGGCACCGAACCGGACCAACCGTCTTCTCCGCCGAACAAGGGGACCCCGACTCGGCGCATTAACCTCTCAAACGTCCCGAGCAAGTAGGCACAAGCTGCGGAATCCCCCGGCCCAACGAACACAGAAATCGTCCAGGTAATGAGTCACAGACACCAAACCCGACTCATAACACAACATCCACTCCAAAAAGTGCCTGAACATTTCAATACCGACAGGATATCGAACATGCCCATCGGCAAAACATATCCACAAAAAACTTGTCTCTTAAAGAACAACCCAGAAGATGAAAACATTCGGGTGAACGGCAATAAACGAAAAGCAGCTTCATGTCGGACTTAGCTAACCACGCCCCTGGCCCGCCCCCTCACCCAAATCCACCGCTCTGTCAAATGTGATATAATTGACAGATGCCTCGTCTCAGAAAATACCGTCATTAACGGATTCCCCTTTCGGATATGACAGATGATGAATCACAACTTCCCGCCTCCTTCTTTGGACCAAGCCCAAAGGGGAGACCCGCAAATTACCAAAGGGGGGATCAAACGGCCCAAGCCATCCGATTCAAAGCCCCTCCCTTCACAACTATCTTCCCAGCCAAATCTCATTTTCTTAACCATTTTAAATTCCAACTAGAAACAGCCGCCCGGAACATGTGGGATAACAAAACCCTC
>ONZH01001108.1:0-30398 GCA_900303285.1 Rhinella marina | reverse complement strand
ACGCTTTTACTTATCCGGGCCATTCTGAGATTGTTTTCTCGTCACATATTGTACTTCATGACAGTGGTAAATTTGAGTCAAAATATTTCATTCTTATTTATAAAAAAATACCAAATTTACCAAAAATTTAGAAAAATTTCCAAATTTCCAAATGTCAATTTCTCTACTTTTAAAATACATAGTAATACTTCCAAAAATAGTTTATTACTTTACATTCCCTATGTGTCTTCTTCAGGTTTGGATCATTTTGAAAATTACATTTTATTTTTTGGGACGTTAGAAGGCTTAGAAATTTAGAAGCAAATCTTGACATTTTTCACAAAATTTCCAAAACCCACTTTTTAAGGACCAGTTCAGGTCTGAAGTCACTTTGTGAGACTTTCATCATAGAAACCACCCAAAAATGACCCCATTTTAGAAACTACACCCCTCAAGGTATTCAAAACTGATTTACAAACGTTATTAACCCTTTAGGTGTTCCACAAGAATTAAAGAAAAATGTAGCCAAAATTTCCAAATTTCACTTTTTGGCAGATTTTCCATTTAAATCATTTTAGTCCGAGAATAAAGCAAGGGTTTAACTGCCAAACAAAACTCAATAATTATTACCCTGATTCTGTAGTTTACAGAAATGCCCCATTTGTCATCGTAAACTGCTGTACAGGCACACGGCACGGCGCAGAAGGAAAGGAACGCCAGGGCAGATTTCACTGGAAAAAGTTTAAGTTTCCATGTCAGATTTGATGCACCCCTAGAGTAGGAAACTCCAAAAAACTGACCCCATTTTGGAAACTACGGGATAAGTTGGCAGTTTTGTTAGTACTATTCTAGGGTACATGCGATTTTGGTACCTTTATATTACACTTTTTGTGAGGCAAGGTAACAAAAACTAGCAGTTTTGGCATAGTTTTTATTTTTTGTTATTTACAACATTCATCTGACAGGTTATATCGTGTGATATTTTTATAGAGCAGGTCGTTACGGACGCGGCAATATCAATTATGTATACTTTTTTTATTTATTTTTACACAATATTTTTGAAGCACAAAAAAAAAATCATGTTTTAATGTCTCCATAGTCAGAGAGCTGTAGTTTTTTTATTTTTTGGACGATTGTCTCAGGTAGGGGCTCATTTTTTGCAGGACGAGATGACGGTTAGATTAGTACTATTTTTTGGGGCATATGCTTTTTTGATCGCTTGGTATTACATTTTTTGTGAAGAAATGTGACAAAAAATGGCTTTTTTTAGACAGTTTTTATTTTTTATTTTTTACGGTGTTCACCTAAGGGGAGAGATCATGTGATATTTTTGTAGAGCAGGTTGTTACGGACGTGTCGATACCTAACATGTATACTTATTTTTATTTATTTAAGTTTTACACAATAATATCATTTTTGAAACAAAAAAAATCATGTTTTAGTATCTCCATAGTCAGAGAGCTGTAGTTTTTTTATTTTTTGGGCGATTGTCTCAGGTAGGGGCTCATTTTTTGCGGGACGAGATGACGGTTTGATTGGTACCATTTTGGGGTAAATACGCCTTTTTGATCGCCTGCTAATACACTTTTTGTGTGGCAAGGTGACAGAAAATGGCTGTTTTGGTATAGTTTTTTTTTTAAAAAAATTTTTGCGTACAGCTGGCGGGGTGGCCATGTGACGCTTTTATAGAGCCCGTCGATACGGACGCGGCGATACCTAATATGTGTACTTTTTCTTTTTTTTACTTTATTTGGGGAAAAAGGGCGCTTTTTTAACTTTTTTTAAACTTTATTTTTTTTACTTTTTTACACTTTTTTTACTTTCTTTTCACACTTTTCTTTTTTACTTTTTACATTTTTTTTTAAACTTTATCAAGACCCATTTGGATCTTGAAGATCCAGTGGGCTTGATGGCTATACAGTGCATTGCAATAGCCATCTATTGCAATGCACTGTATCAGTGCTACACTAAGGCTGAATCAGACCCTGAGGGTCTAATCAGCCTTAGCTACATGGCAACCAGGACGCTTTTTGTAAAGCGTCTGGTTGCCATGGTAACCATCGGGCCGTTGCCATTGCAGCAGCGGCCGCCCGATGGTATAGAGAGGGAGCTCCCTCCCTCTTAACCCCATGGATGCTGCGGGCGGCTACTGACCGCAGCATCTATGGGGTTAAACAGCTGAAATCGGTGCCAGCACCGATTTCAGCTGTTAGCAGCAGAGTGTGAGCTGTAATTACAGCTCACACTCTCTGCTGATGGCAGCGGCTCCGATCCTGAGCCGCTGCCATCAATGGAAACAGCGCAGCAGGAGGGGGCACAAGGAGGCACTACAAGGAGGGGGCACTACAAGGAGGGGGCACTACAAGGGGGGGCACTACAAGAAGGGGGCTATGTGGGGGCACAGAGGACTTACCTGGTTTCAGGCTGCGATCTCTCTCCAGAGTGGAGATCGCAGCCTGAAACCGGCATTTTAATACTGAAGCGCTCCGATTGGTTAGTCTGCAGAGACTAACCAATCGGAGCGCTTGCTGGCAAGGGACCACTCTGATTGGTCCCTTGCCGGCTTCCCCGACGTCTCTGCTCTCCGGGAGAGCGGAGACTCCGGGGCTGTGACACTTTATAGTGTCACAGTCCCGGTAAGCAGTTTGGACGTAACTGTGCGTCCAAATGCAGCAACTTACTTGCACTTTGGACGTACAGTTACGTCCAAATGCGCCAAGGGGTTAAAGAACATATGACCTGCAACTCCACTGATATTATATATCTAATTCAATGTCCATGCAACAAACAGTATATCGGTAGGACGAAACGAACACTAAAGAAACGCATATCAGAACATATTAATAATATAAAGAAGGGGTATGACTTACACTCACTATCCAAACACTTTAAAGAAGTTCACAACAAAGACCCATCTTTACTCACCTTTACAGCTTTAGAAAAAATTCCACGACCATGGAGGGGAGGTAACCATATACAGAGCATGTCTAGAATAGAGTCAAGGAGAATTTTTGAATTCGAGACAATGATCCCAAAAGGTCTAAACGCCGAGATGGAGATCTTCGGTTTCCTATAAACCCCTGATGAAACAGGTGGGGTGCCCTTCAGGGACGGGTGGTCGGGGTCAGGCTGTTTTTACCAGCACCCCGACCCCCCTCCCCGTGAGGCCCCCCACCCAAACATCCTTCCAAATATTCTTCCAAATACTCCATCGAATTATTTGAAACATGGAGGAAATAAAAAACAAGAAAAAGAAAAGAAAAAGATGAAACAGATAACAATACCAGTGGGGGAATTATACACAAATCTGAAACTCAAACATACAACAAATACTCACCTAATCACGTCACCATATGGAGAAGAAAGACAAATAAATACCAAATATAGGTATATACAAACACAAAGCACCAAAAACCAATAATAGCAATATATTTTCATATTTAATTTCCATATCTAATTTTCATATTTAATAATTTTTCATATTTAATAATTTTTTATATATTTTTTATATATTTCTCTTACACCCCAATACAAATTGAGTACAAGACAAGACAGACATATAACACTAATGGGGAATTTTAGACACATAATGAATATGTAATTATATGCATAAGAAAGGCAAATAATAAAGAATAAAGAATAAGAAATAAAAAATAAAACACAAAAAGGACCACAACCATTATGCACTAAGTATAGACACCTATGAATGAATTAAACTAATCATGCACAAACACAAAGTACCGAAAATCAGCAGTATAAAGCCCTTTTATCATTTATTTTATACATTTCTATTCTGTACATGCCTATTTTTATTCCTTTTTTATATATACACATATTCTTTTCATAAACACACTCACTTTTATTGATAAAACTTAGTCTTATCTTTCTTTTAAATTTATATACATATACCGATGCCAATCCCAATTCCAATCCATGCCAGTGTTTTCCGTTGCAACTTAAGGATATACCACTACAAGACTATATAAGCCATAAAGTCCACAGTCCAACATTGACAGCCACTGAGGAAGGGGCAGGAGAATACGCCCCGAAACGCGTTTGGCATATGAGGGACAGCACGGACACTGGCTCGAACAACTCTTAATTAGTTCTTAGCCACCACTGGCTTCATTTCTCTTTTTATTATTTTATTTGTTCCTATTTTATTTACCCCAACACTAAGAACAATATATGGAAAGTTTCAAGTCCACAATATACTGAATAAGGACAAAGAAACAAATACCCACGTACACGTGGGACGCCACGACGGGTATCACCGCATGAGTGCCGGGAAGAGAAGCGCGCGCAGAGAATTGAATTTCCCGCACTAACAGAGCAGCAGCGTCCTCGTGCTGACAGCTGGAAACATCAAAGCCAAGCACAGACGGAGCGGGTCTCAGCGCATCTACTACATCACATCTACTGCTGTATCGCTTCCCAACGGTGGAGGGGTAATGTACCACAATATTATTCACATAAGAAATATTTAGATGTGCCATTAAGGACTACAGTGAGCACTAAGGATTACAGTGAACATTAAATCAGCGTTCCGCAAAACATTAATAGAACCAATTAGACTATATCTCACCTATGAACGCTATTTATTCATGAAAAAGGGACTTTAAGAAGACTTTTTGTTCACTTATTTTTCACTTATTTTTTATTTTTTTATTTTTTATTTTTTATTTCTACTTTCATTTTTCTATTTTTCATTCATTTATTTTTTCTACTTTTTATCCTTACACATTGTTTTATCTATTCAGTTTATAGCTGGCCAGCTATTTATTATCTGCAATCTATACTATATTTTAGCATCCTATATTAATAAATATTTATTACCAACAGACATTGTCATACTATATTTATTTCTATTAGATAACAATACCAGATTGAGTGTGCTCATCCTCATATATACAAGTTATTTTTTTATACATCAATAGGCTGTGGGTAAAGCCTGGATTTGAGCACCTCGGTGTACCATAGATCTCTGGTGGTGAGCCACTCACCTTTTAATCAGTTTGGTTTTCAGCAACATGGCCAGGACCATTTGACACCCTTTAACCCCTCCTTCCCCAATTTCATGGGGCTGGCTCCCACAGTAGGAACTTCTTCAGCTCCGCCTCCTCCACCACCTTCTCCATGGAAACTCTCCTGTCCCCAACAGCAGCAGGGCAAAGTGTTGCTCACACTCCCCCTCTTTCCTATCATATGTCTGAAGTCAAGCGTTTCCATGCCATGTTGGACCTGATCGATACTTTAAAAATTTAAAGTATTTAAAATGCAAACAATAACTTTATACATAGTGCAATATGTTTCCTGCAACAAAAAGAAGCAGATTATCTCCACAATTTCTACAGGTAGAAACAATTTTCAGCTGGCAGGCATCCAGAATGGTCCAGAAATTTGTTCAAACCAATGCCATATGTGCAAAGACAAGTTTGTGACAAGTTTCTAAAGTACATCAAGTAACAAACAACCTGCTGGCTGTAACCCTGTGGACTCCAACTGGGCAAGGAGGTCAGCAACAATTGCCACAACATCCTAGCTGCCCCGAACCTGAGGGAAATAACACATGTTCTATGCATGGCCTTTAGAAAACCTGCACTGGCTTGTGTAAAGTGCTGGCAATGTCCGGGAGACTGTCCCTCTTTTCAGCCATTCCCACATAGTGAGGAACACTCTCTGGTACTTGCAGCATCAGAATGATCTGCAGCTACACTGCATAATAAACAATGTTCCAAGTCACCGGAATTCAACATTGCGCATGCTAGAAACTCTGTATAAGGGGAGCAGAGCTCGATGTTGAGTGTGCTCGATGTGTTTCCTGAGAGTTTCTGCTGCAGTGTCCCACTATGTATCTTTGGTAGGGCCCTGTATATGTTTTGGTATTTGTAGTATGTCATGCTATGATACAGGGGCGCAGCTATAGGCTCATGGGCCCTGGTAACATAGTAACATAGTTTATAAGGCCGAAAAAAGACATCTGTCCATCCAGTTCGACCTGTTTTCCTACAAGTTGATCCAGAGGAAGGCAAAAAAACCCCTGTGCGGTAGAAGCCAATTTTCCTCACTTTAGGGGAAAAAATTCCTTCCCGACTCCAATCAGGCAATCAGAATTACTCCCTGGATCAACAACAACCCATATCTAGTAACTATAACCTGTAATATTATTATTTTCATTGAGGTACTCCAAGATAGCATCTCTTAGAAAACCTTCAAACAGTTTACCCACTACAGATGTTAAACTTACCGGCCTATAGTTCCCGGGCTCTGTTTTTGGACCCTTTTTGAATATTGGCACCACATTTGCTATGCGCCAATCCTGTGGAACACTCCCTGTCAGTATAGAGTCCTTAAATATCAAGTATAAGGGTCTGGCAATGACATTACTTAATTCTCTTAGGATACGTGGGTGTATGCCATCCGGTCCTGGCGATTTGTCTATTTTAATCTTTTTAAGACGCCCCAGTACTTCTTCCTGGGTCAGACAGGACACTTTTAAAGGGGAATTCACTTTTATATTCTGCATTTCATCTGACAGTTTATTTTCCTCAGTGAATACAGTGGAGAAAAAAATATTTAAGAGTTTTGCTTTCTCCTCATCGATCTCTGCTACTCCCCCCTCACTACTCTGTAAGGGGCCGACACCTTCAGATTTATACTTTTTAGTATTTATATAATTGAAGAACATTTTAGGGTTAGTTTTACTCTCTTTAGCAATTAGTCTTTCAGTCTCTAGTTTAGCTGCTTTTATTTGTCTTTTACAAATTCTATTTTTTTCCTTATAGTTTTTCAATGCTTCCTTGCTCCCCTCCTGTTTTAGTGATTTAAATGCTTTCTGTTTGTCATTTATTGCTTTCTTTACAGTTCTGTTTATCCACATTGGTTTTTTCTTGTTCCTTAACCTTTTATTCCCATAAGGTATGTACCTCTCACAATTAGATATTAGGATGCTTTTAAAAATATCCCATTTTGTGGCTGTATTTTTATTTTTGAGGATTTTTTCCCAGTTAGTTAGACCTATGGCCTCTCTTAGATGGCTAAATTTTGCATTTTTGAAGTTTGGTATTTTTGTTCCTCCCTGAATAAATGCTTTTTTTTAATGACAATTTAAAGGTTATTATATTATGGTCACTGTTACCCAGGTGTCCCCCAACCTGCACATCTGTTGTTCTGTCAGGTCTATTGGTTAATACTAAGTCCAGTATGGCCGTCCCTCTAGTCGGGTCCTGAACCAGTTGGGAAAGGTAATTGTCTTTGGTTATTGCCAAGAACCTGTTTCCTTTATGAGATGTACAGGTTTCAGTTTCCCAGTCTATATCTGGGTAGTTGAAGTCCCCCATAATAACGACCTCATTATGATTTGCCGCTTCGTCTATTTCATTTAGAAATTGATTTTCTGTGGCCTCTGATATATTAGGTGGTTTATAATAAACTCCTATTAGTATTTTATTATTGTTTTTGGCTCCATTTATTTCTACCCACAGTGACTCCACATCTTCATGTCCCTCACTTATATCTTCCCGGTGCAAGAGTTCATCTTGGGCCCCCGTACCCATTAAAGTGAATGGGGCCACATATATTCCGCAAAATTGCGGAATAGATGCGGACCCATTCACACAGTCGTGTGAATGGGCCCTTAGTCAATTGTAAAACAGGAATACATCAGAAGGCAAGGTAGTGGCAGTGTACTTATCAAAGAAGTAGTAGATTCGTGATCACTAAATAAATCTGTTTACTACGAGAGAAATCGCTTCGAATAACCTTTATTAGAAAATACATTAAAATACCATAGAACCTATGTCAGGCAAAGGGTGCGTCAACACTAGGACTGGAAAATACACATCAATATCAATCTGCCATAATAACGGTACTTCACGGGCTAGACATACCTGTGGCTGGAAGTGATATGTGTGTTTTCCAGTCCTGGTGTTGATTCACCCTTTGCCTGATATAGGTTCTATGGTATTTTAATGTATTTCCTAATAAAGGTTATTTGAAGCGATTTCTCTCAGGCAGTAAACAGTAGTTGCAGTGTACCCCAAACTGAGTGACATGCTGGATAGCCACATTACAGCAGTGTCACTCACACAGTGACTATTATCCAGTAGAACCCTGTCCCACCATCTCAGGCCATAACAATCTGGGGAAGACAGTAGAAACTGGCCACTTTATACAGAGACTAGTGACTAGGCCCCTGGCCCTGCCTGCCAGCCTGTAGCAGGAGTGGCCGGCCCTTCACTGGCACATTAGTTAGGACAGGTCACAGGAGGGCTGCGCAGAACAGGTAAGCTGATGCTGGCTGTCTGATACTCCAAGTCCCCCATTCCTACCGGGCACCAGCGCTATTATTATAACTTGTAGCGCTATGCTCCTTAGTCACCCCTCACCTCACTCAATGCAGTAGGCGCGCTGCTCAACTTCACCGTGCATGTCGGGTCCCCATTCTGTCTTCTGCCACACTAAGGACCGGACCGCTCCCTCTCTTGGCTGCATGTACACACGCTCTGCCTCCGCCCGCCTTCACCCTATTGGTTGAAGTTTTGTAAATAGGTATTGTATGTAAATCACTGTGTACACAGTGTATGTCTCTGCTCTGAGCTGACTTAGCGCTGCGGCTGCACACTGCTGAAACGCTTTCATTGTTTATTGCCATGGTTGGACTCTGTCTCTCCTGGGGGCCCCGTGGGTCCCCCTGACTTAGGGGCCCGGTCGCAATTGCGACCGCTGTGACCCCTATAGCTACACCACTGCTATGATATGTTTAAGTTATATTCCTATAATTCCTTCTAACAAGCTGTTTACATCCTGCATGTTGTTATATCCATTCACCTCTAGGTGGTGCTGGAACCACATATAACTAAGGAAGGCTACATCTGGCATCAGACCTACAGAAGTCAGACGCCTTAGCCAGAGTAAATGGGACATATAACGTTGAATAGATTGTGGAGTTCACCCAGAAGGCTGGTGAGGCCAGTACACGACAACAGAACAAGACGGGAGGAAGACCCCTCTGTCGTTTTAACCCAGGTGGAATACCATGCAGACATGGACCACATACGCTGCATGGTCGTGCGGCATAGTAAGGAGGCTGAACGCCTTACTGCAGACCCGTCTGAAATTGTCTCTTGTAGGATGAAAACCGCTACTGCTAAACAAGCGGAAAGCTCCCCAGCGAATTGAAACCTGCAAGGGTATAACTGAACCTGCTGCTTAAGAAAAAGAAATCAACTTACACCCAAAATACTGTTAAAATCTCTGCTGGGTTGAACCTCACCACTGACCAAGTCATCACCAGAGGAATTATTTCCCCTGTTGCCCAGTCTACAAGATGCCCCAGTGGGCTGGAACACACCTTTGCTGCTCAAGCTGGAAATCCAAAGCAACAATACCATCCAGAACCTTCATCTGAAATTGCAGACTCTGTGAGTACTCTAGACGAGGAAATCCCCAAAGATGAGAGCGACCACCTGTAAGTAGGCCCGTGAGACCACACTACCTCCCCTGTGAGGAGGATAAGACTATGTGGAGATGGAGCAAATTTGTCAAATATAGATTCTTCATTGTTTTTGTCGTAGTTTCCCAGGCCACCTTAGAGCCTATTGACCTTCTAATGGACTCCCCTATGGACTAAAAATCTGTAAAGTTCCTGTTGCGCAGGTTTGGCACACTTTTTGCTCCTACTCAGGTTATCTGGCACTATAAATCTAAAAACATGCACTGCAAAGTTAATAGATTCTACCAAGTATAATTGCCCAGTGAGAGACTTTGATTTTAAAGCCTACTGTGTTGTATTACAATATACTCCAAATCAGGGATCGACTTTGCATTAGAGGACATTGTCATGGACTGCATTGTCCTAATATGAGAACAATGCCTAATTTTGTCACCATCAAGTAAAAAAGTCACAATGCCTAATGTCACTTTGCACCATAAGAACTGGAAAAAAATAAATAAATAAAAATGCGCCGGTGGGCCGATGCCTTGGTGGGCCACCCAAGCCCTTTTCACATACAACAGCCAGGTACATAATGATCTGATTCTCTCCTATGCCCCTGGCCAGCGGCTGCAGGTGCCCTCCTTAATTCAACTGTATCATCATCCTATTGAATACTGTGTGCCCCGAAAGAAACCAGTGCCTTCATTCCCATCACTGCACGCTGGCTCAGGGAGCTGCAGAAAAGTGAGTACCAACTACTACACCCATTAGGCCACCGCACTCAAATTGCACCCCTGTGGTCCTGGTCACTGCACTGCTACTGTATCTATCCAAACATCCCTGCCCATCAGCAGTCATCAGTGCCCCATCTGGACAGGACCCAGGAGAGTCAGACTATTAAGACCCTAACTATTTTGCACGTATTGCGAGTGAAGACTCCTCCCTCAGTACTCCACCCTCATCTGAAGCCACTCTGAACCAGTTTAGACCGGCGTTGACTTTAGAGCAAGCATCATGGCTAAGAAACAGCTGCGCCCAAATTGGGATGAAATGTGCTTTGGGTTCGAGTTCCCTGTACCACCATGTGCTCCAGAAATCAGGATGTCACAAGTTCAACTCTGCCAGAGGAACCAAGCTTCAGTGCCTGTGTCCTTACCACCTGCTGAAGTTGTTGCGCCTGCGACTCGTGAGGCGACTGAAGCATCTAGTGCGGCTGGAGTGTCCGCTATGTCTCGTACGGCATTTGCGGCTGGAGCATCCTCTTGTCCGCGCAGGAGGAGATCCACCCCTTCCATACACCAGAACCCAATTGTTCCACCATCTCTGATGGCCCATGCACAGACTCTCTGGGACTATAAATCCGCAGTGGAGGATTGGGTCATACAAGTTCTTGACCACCCTAGGCCGGGAGATCCTTCGTTGGAACGCAGGAAGGGAACTGTGCTTTGGTTCTTGTTTGGGAGAGGGTCTGGCTTCCTGCAGGATGACAAAGATGGAAGGGGATATTTTGTGGGCCGCAGGTCGGTGAAACGGCCGTACCTGCCACAGCAGCGTCATAGCCTGTATGTGGGGGATCACGTGGAGTACACCCGCATAGCGTCCCTGAAAGGCCCATTTGGGCCCCTGGTTACCCTCCTGTCAAAGTCTCTGGTGCCTAAAACGGAACCAGAAGTGTGGTCTGATGAACCACCAGGTCCAGGACGCTTGCGCTGCCTACAGGAGTTCCCAGATGGCGTCCTCCGGTTCAGGGAAAAGCCACAGCCTCAGCCGGAGCCTCTGATTCCTGGACTGCCAGCACCACCACCATCATAGTCCTTTCAGCTGGGTCAGCTGACAACTTCATCCTTCACCTTCCAATCTACGGTCATCCACCAATACCAGCTGCCATGGAGGGTGAAGCCAGCAGTAGCTGGGGAAGCTGGGCCTTCTTCCCTGGATGCAACCTTGCCTCCACCGCTGCAGCCAGAAGTCCTTACCCCTGCTGTCCCGGCATGAGGATCCGGAAAAGTGCAAGTGGCTGCAGCGCTCACCAGCGTGACCACCACCTGGACCCGGACAAGTCCAACTGAAAGAAGAAGAGGCTGGAGTTCCACCACCACAGCGAGCGTGGCCTTCAAGAGGCAGGAGCGTCCTCTGATGAGATTCAACAGCAGCTCAAGCGAGGAGGACTTCAGGTCCCTCATCTGAGGAACCTACTACTGGCTGCTGTCAAGGACTGCTGGAGGAGCTATGGGAGCCACACCATGGACTGCACCTGACGGGTTAGAGCTAGTTGGCACTTTTATGTTTGTGTGTTTGTTTGTATTGCTCCCATTTGACTCTCACCCAGATGGACATGACTGTCAGGACTCCCCCCATTCTGCAGAAAATTCCCTGTTGCGCCGAAGTGCGCCTATTCTCCTTTTTCCCCCCTTCTCAGGTTATTTGGGAGCCCCCTTTGCAAAAAGGGTTCTCTATTTGCTGCTATTCTCTATTATCCATGTGGATTAGACATTACCTGTTTGGATTACAATTTTACCTCACGTGGATTACAATTGAATTTTGGAATATGTGTATCAGACAGACTGTTTTATCACTGCCAAGCCAACTAGGAGCCATAAGGAGAGACTCAAACGTATATCTGAGGCACTTATGCTTGCAAATGTGAAATTGATTGCACTAAAATGTTTGCATACTTATGTCTTTGCTGTATTTTAGCTACACTGTTTTTAATGGTACAGCACTTTAGGCCATTGTGTGTATTCTTTTTCTGGTACTGCAATGTGTCTTATTAATGCACTTATTGTACGGTGTTTTTAGTAAATTATTAACTTATTGAAAGCTAGCAGCAGTTAGCACCTTATTTTTCTAGTTCATGTAGTCTGCCTGTAAAGACTCTAGCCTCGTATGCACTTTTGTACGCTGACTGTATGTACGTAATTTACGCAGGATTGTTCGCAAAACAACTATTGTTTTTTTTTAATGTAGATTCGACTAATACGTTTGTGCGAATACGAATCTTGTCAGATATTCGGCGAATATTTGGCTAATAAAATTTTGAATGATTTGCTCATCTCTAGTCCCATGTTTATATGTGCCTGAATTGCTGAGAAGAATGAAGTTTTAATATATGCAAATGATGCTCTAGGAGCAACTTGTTATTGAGGCACGCAGTCATCTGAATCAAAAGGTAGGTACTGTTTATTCCCTGCCGACAGTGAGACAATCAAATAACACATGATACAATGTTGTCCAGCTATGCTAAGGTGTTGTTTGACTATATCAGGAAGACAGACTGTATATAGTATAAAGTATATAGTATATAGTATAAAGCTTGTGACGTAAGCATAATGGAGGTAAGCTAAATTAAAAGAAAATAATCGCTGTATCTATGTAGTTTACATTATATTCTGCATATAACATACAATATAGAACATAGAATATGGCAGGAAGTTGAGAAAGGATGTTCTATAGACTTTCCGGCCTGGATATTCTCTGTGGTTTATGCTTTATTTTCCAAGCCAGATGTTGTTACAAGAAACAATATATGATACATATTTCAAAAACCTTTCCAACATTCCTCCCTGCTGTAAATTTATGTTATTACTCTGAGTATCACAAATCACATCAAAGCATTTTGCTTGCCCATGGCTTTTTCAAAACCTTTCATACTTTAGAGTCTTGATAGCTATTTTCCTAGAGTTCATCATCTAGATCTTCTGTCTCGACTTTCTGAACTGTATTGTTTGAAATAAACGTACAGCAATATCTTCCTACCATTTTACAGACCCCATCATTTTCTGCTAACAGCAGGCCATCCTAGTCTGCCATGTCATAAGTGAAGTGGCACTCAGTTGTTCAACTATACCTTTCAGTGAATCTCTGGTATAATTTGCAATTCTTTGCTGGTTTTAATAGATGTAATTTATCCAGTCTATATCTTATTAGTTATAGCTCACCAAAAGAGGATATATTCAAATCCCGCAATTACTTGTTACGCGCCTTAAACTAATTAGGGACACCATGGGGAACTCCTATGTCATCAGTATATACTGTGGAGTCAAAAGACCCTTTAAGCGCTCCTCTTTTCTGTCTCTTGGTTCTACCCGTCTTACCGTTTCTCTTGAGGACAGTAGGTGGAAGGGCATCATGAGTTCGATAAGGGGCGCAATCCCCTTGGGAACTGTTTCCCAGTCTGACCCATACCTTATTATCCCCGCATATCCACCATATATCTGCTCTGTTTATAGTGTGGTTTACCCAGATGTTCAAGTGGTTCCTATTCTGAGAGACTTTGATCCTTTTTCCACAGAAATTATTTTGGAGTTTCCCATAGCTGAGTCCATTACCTGGAAGACATAACTTTTATTATACTTCAAACTTCAATAAATACTTGACTTCCTCTAGATCATTTTGGTCAATCAAAGGGAATGGGACAGTTCACAACTGGGGCCTCTCTGTTGCGTAGGCTATACAATTGTTTTTTTCCCTAGGGTCCTAGCAATATACCACATCCATTCCAACCACTCATTTCTCTCTGAATATTCTGATTTTAAAACAATATTATCCTCATAAGCAAGGTTAGAAAACCTCACTGCCTTAATTATTGTTCCCCCTGGGATCTGCATTTTAGACTGTTGGTTGTGTTTTATTTTTATACTCCTGTATGTAAAAGTGTCCAATGGGATCCGTACCCGATACCTCTGCTCCAACTACATACAAGGTGTTTTCCTTTAGTCCAGGATCATTTAATGTGATCAGCAACATGTTGCAATTTTTAGCTTCAGTGCAAGGTGAACTGCTCTGTTTCCTTATAGAGAACCGCTATTGTAGGCCGTGTAATGATAACAATTGTACCTATAGATTTGGGCCCTAGTTGTCCAAATGGCCTATGGCCATGATCTACATGTTTGAGGCGTTGTAACAAACATATTTATCCTCTCCTGTCAGTTTTTCAGCAGTCACCTTATTTACCATAGTACAAAAGTCCACCATGTACGTAGCAGTATGACCCTTGGTAAGATTAAGATATAACACCTTCCATTCCCACTGTTTTATACTACCTCTGTTATTGTCACCAAATGGGTCACATGCCTGAGTTGAGTCCCTTCCCCTTGTCTGCTGGGCCACCAAAATCGCCACTACAATTCCTATCATCCCCATTCCTAGATCTGGTCTCATTGCTCAAGGAGTAGGGAATTAAGCCTTCACCAGATTTGAGATAGACCTTTTCTAGTAAAAGATCTCCCTTTGTCCAATGGATCCAGATCCTATTGTGTCCCTAACTGCCTGACCAATTTGTAATAAGTAAGGTGCATCCAGAAAGTTCTTTCAGCTATTTTAACTGCACAGTGCAGAATGCACAATGTTTTTTTTTTTAATTCTATACTATAGATTCGCTCTGGCATCTAGGTATTGCTTCTTTTGCTAAGGCCTTTGCTCTACGGTTAAGGTATCAGGATTTGTTGCTGGAAACACTTGTATCTGCAGTGACCGGGGTGCCGCGGTTGCTACGGGGGCAACCCTTTCCCCCTCCAGGGCCCTCTAAGGTGATTTCCCTTTATGTCCCAGTGGTAGGAGTGCCAAGGGGTATTTAGGCCACTCAAGTCTTTGGTGGGATTGTCACGGTGTTCCTACCTTATAAGACGAACAGACCCCAGGCGGTGGCTCCGGGTGCAATAAATTTACTAGTATTAGTAATAGAGGGTCGTCAGGTGGGAATGATGCGCAGACTTGTATGAATGGTCCAACATAGTTTTATTAACGTATCTTTGAATGCAGATAACTAGGTTCATTCCTTCAGCTTGGTGTCCAGCAAGTGCAGCTTTATGCATACTTGGCAGATGCTTGAAAATTCAGGTTTCAGGCTTCCTGTTCTAAGCTGAGGTTACCTCTTAAGTCTGGCTTCCCTTGAGAGTATTGTAGTGCCTTATTGCAGGCTATATTACTCTGTCTTTAGGGTACAGCAGAGCTGAAGGTGCTCCACTGTCCTGCACATGTCCTCCCTGGTCAGGGTACAGGGGACAACTCACTGACTAAAACTGTCTTAACTGTCATTTCCTCTCAGTGCCGGAAGTTGGAAGAGCTTAACTTCTCTCCAGCAGAGGGGGTCAGAATGGACTAAGGACTGTACCATTCTGGTAAAACTACATCTGAATCTGCCATAGTATTTATTGACACCTGCTGGTACACCAGGTACATTACATGGGAAACAGTTGCATAACATTGAATATAATACATATTAATGCTGGTGATGACATTAATGCACGGAATTACATTTTCAAAGTAGCACACAGATAGGAGCTGATTACGCAGAGTTGTAACACTACTCTGGGGTGTTACATTCCCCCTTACTTAAAGTCAAGCCATCCTCGGCTTGTGCTTAGGAGGTGCTCATAGGGTACTCAAGGGAAATTAAAGTGCTGCATTACGTATCTGGAAGACTGACATAAAGCTACCAATAGGTTCCTGCCCTTGTGAGTAGGGTGTCCAATCACAGTTTCCCTCTCGGTATAACCAGTGAACCAAAAAGTCTGCACCAAGCGATCATTCCTGGCTTTCTTTTGAGTATACCGGATCCAAGTACCAATGAAAGCGCGGGGGCGTCTTTACTCTGTAGTCCCACCACTATGCAATGAAAGCCTGCAAATAGAAGGGTGGCTTCATTCTGTAATCCCTTCCGAGCACCAAGGCCTTATAATGCTTTACGCTTTGTCACCTTGATGACTGCACAGGTAGCTAAACTTATTTCCCTAAGACAGGTGGAGGAGGGTCCAGCCCACCTTCCATAGTTCCATGAGGGTTAATCCCTCTTAACTCATGTTTTTTAGCAGCGGGGTTACCCTTTACGTTGTTAGATCTGCTTATGACTCTACCACTTGGTCCTCCCTGTGTAGTGACAACACATGAACCAAAGCACAGAACATACTGACTCCTTCCCTTTCCCAATTCTGTGGAGAGAAAAAAGTTAAGGGCATATGCAAATACCATAAACTCCTACTCTTTCTAAACTACCACAAGGTAAAGTGGGACCAGAAATACTTTTGAGTCCTCAGAGGCAGTCCATATGAGCAATAAAGCAAGGTGCTAACTATCTGGCTAACAATATAAAATTCCAAGTCCATTCAAAAAGTGCATATGAGGTCAAATTGTTGTATTCAAAAAGAGTCCATAAAATGGGCAAAACAATTATGAACGTTGCTGAAATATAAAACATTAGTGCAAAAATGTAACAGTAGAAATCACAAAGAGCTCAGGTATACTTTTGAGTCTATTCTTTGGGTGCTGTCTTGTAACGTTGCAAACTGGAACAATTGAAGAAAAAGTCATTTGTAAGCCAAATGAGGTAGAAGACAACTCAAACAGGTTGTATTCCTCATAATCTGAGGTCTCCTATAGGAATGGCTGGGAGTCTTCGTCTTGGTCGCTGCTGTAGCTGAAAGTTCCTATAACGAGCAGGCAGCTGACCTCTAGTGTTCCGTTGGGATCTCCGCAGAGGCAGTTCAGAGTCTCCGGGGACGGAGGTAGAGTCCGGAACTTGTGAGGAAGGATCAGTAACCAGCCTTGGCTCTGTAGGTTCAGTGGTCTCCGAAACTGGCATTAGGATACGGATTTGAGGTTGAAGAAACCACTGAAGGGGGTCAAGCATGGAAGGCCATTCTGTTTCTGGCTCGGTTTCTAGAGATAAAGGTAGTTCAGGTGACTCATCCACTTCTGGTTGCTCCTGAACAGGTTCCTGGAGGCATTTCTTGAGTCTGTTGCGATGTACTCGCTGAATACCTTTACCCTCTCTCTGGATTTCATAGACTTCCGATGAGGGAACAGCAACTACTGTATATGGCTGGCGTTCCCAGCGACTATCCAGCTTGCTTACTGGGTGATTATTTTTGAGCCAGACCTGGTCTCCTGGTTGTAAAGGTTCAGCATGAGCATGTAGATCAAAATCCTGTTTTTGTTTCTGCTGAGCCTTCTCTATTTTAGATTCCACAATTTCTCTGGCATCTTCTAGACGTCTCTGATGCTCTTTTACCCACTCAGATTGAGGAAGGAGTGGTTCAGAGTCCGGCACGGGGACATCGAGGGCGTGGTCGGCAGGTAAACGACCCTGTCTTCCAAACATGAGATAGTATGGGGTGTACCCGGTGGAGCAATGAATTGTGTTATTGTACATGTACACTAGTTCAGGTAGAAGTAATGGCCACTCTGCCCTCTTGTGAGGTGGCATAGCCTTGAGCATATTGATTAATGTCTGGTTCATCTTTTCGCACAGACCATTTCCTTGCGGGTGATACGCAGTGGTCCTTAGTTTTTTGCAGTTGTAAAAGGCACAAAGTTCATAGAACAATTGAGACTCAAATGCGGATCCTTGATCAGTGAGTATTTTGTCTGGAGACCCATAAGGTAGAATGAAGCTTTTCCACATGGCAGCTGCTGTAGTTTTAGCAGTTAAGTCCTTTACAGGTACGGCCACGACGAACTTGGTGTAGTGGTCGATGATTGTCATTGCATAGGTATATCCGAATCTGCTGGGTTCCAGTTTCACGTGGTCGATAGCCACAATTTCCAGAGGACTCCTACTCACTATTGGATGAAGGGGTGCTCGCTGGTCATGCCTTTCTCCTCGGGCTACAGCACAGGTGGGACAATCCCTGCACCAGGCTTCAATATCACTTCTCATGCCAGTCCAGTAGAAACGCCGTCTGATGGTGGCTTCCGTCTTTTGGGTCCCAAAATGACCAGACCTGTTATGGTACATGTCCATTACCATCTTAGCATCTCTTCGAGGCACTACTATCTGATGGAGGCGCTCACAGGTGACTGGATCAAGTGTTCTCCTGAGGAGCAGATCTCTTTGTAGGAAGAGCAGTTTCTGTTGTCGCCAGAGGCGAACTAGCTCAGTAGTAGTAGCCCAAAAAAGGTTGATTTTGCCTACAGCGCCAAAGTTCTATATTTTAAAACCTACTGGCATTTATTACTGTTGCAAAAAAGCGTATTATTTGCTCTGTGCTGAAGTGGGAAAATTACAGCCATTTGTAGCGAGTATTAGTGGCAAAAAAGTTTTATTTGGCCTACAGCGTCAACGTTCTGTATTTTAAAAGCATGGGCATTTAGTATACCGGGATGTGCGTTGCACATAGGGTGCCCGCAATTTGAACATTGGATGTAGCGGGATGGTGTACAGTGGACGCTCTTCTGAGTGCGGACACATTCAACTACTGCCAATTCTAATGTGTGGTGAATGTGCTACATTAATAATAGGGGCCATCACCCCTGCTGTGCGTGGACGCATGTGAAAAATTGCTGTGTACACTGCCTTTGCTCCGTGTTTTTGGCTGCCTAGTATCGCTGCACTTGCGCGTGCCTTAATGTCTGGAGGTCGTGGTCAACGCGACCCCAGATGTTGACCCATTTTTGATGCGGCAGTGACATATATATTTAGTGTACAAATACGTGCGCTGCACAGCGTGTATGTTTTATATCATAGTGGCTTGCCCCAGGTATTGATGGACGTCCTAATGGACTTCTGTTGGCTGTCACGGATGATGTAGCGATCTTTGGCATCGTGGTGTATCTGTGGAGCGCTAGTGCAAAAACTGGCACTATATATCAGCCTATTTATCATTTGAATGAGATCTAAGCATGTCCTGCCTGTCCTTAGCAGTGGTTTCCTAGCAGCTATTTTACCATGAAGGCCTGCTGCACACAGTCTCCTCTTAACAGTTGTTGTAGAGATGTGTCTGCTGCTGGAACTCTGTGTGGCATTGACCTGGTCTCTAATCTGAGCTGGTGTTACCCTGCGATTTCTGAGGCTGGTGACTCGGATGAACTTAAACCTCCGCAGCAGAGGTGACTCTTGGTCTTCCTTTCCTGGGGCGGTTTTCATGTGAGCCAGTTTCTTTGTAGCGCTTCATGGTTTTTGCGACTGCACTTGGGGACACTTTCAAAGTTTTCCCAATTTTTCGGACTGACTGACCGTAATTTATTAAAGTAATGATGGCCACTTGTTTTTCTTTACTTAGCTGCTTTTTTCTTGCCATAATACAAATTCTAACAGTCAATTCAGTAGGACTATCAGCTGTGTATCCACATGACTTCTGCCCAACACAACTAATGGTCCCAACCCCATTTATAAGGCAAGAAATCCCACTTATTAAACCTGACAGGGCACACCTGTGAAGTGAAAACCATTTCAGGTGACTACTAGTGATGAGCGAATCAAAGCGGCAATATTCGTGATTCGCACGAATATTGCCCGCTTCGGCTCGGCTCGCTATCCCGAGGCAGCGCGGACTCGTGATTATTCGTGCGTCACTGCAAGTTTGAAATGCCCGTTTTTTTCAGCCAATAAGCATCAAAGGGAAGCCTGTGGGAACGCCTGCTGTGATGTAACAGCCCCTATACCTCCCCAGCAGTGATTGGCTGGCAGTGACATGTGACCTAAATTTACATACGGTAGGGACCTGCAGCATCAGCCTCATTGTGCTTTGGGAAGGAGAAGAGACAGACAGTGTTAGCTAGTGTAGTGTGTGCAGCAAGCAGTTAGTTAGGGGTTAGGTTAGGAAGCCCCAACAGTCTTTTTAAAGACTATACTCTGAAGAACAGTATACAGTATATACTGTAAGCCTGTATTCTGTGTAGGATAGGAAGCCCCAACAGTCTTTTTAAAGACTAATTGATTCTGTGAAGAAAACTATACAGTATATGCTGTAAGCCTGTATTCTGTGCAGGATAGGAAGCCCCAACAGTCTTTTAAAAACTAATTGATTCTGTGAGAAAAATTCAGTATATGCTGTAAGCCTGTATTCTGTGCAGAGCTGTGCCTGGTACACCTTGTCCAGCCACATAGCTCAAACTATACATCTGTAAACAGATACATTCCTGTGCATGACTGTGCAGTGACTAGGGTATACATTTCATCAGCCTGCTATATACCTCACAGTCTATAGATACCGTATTGATCTGTAGATTCTAGTTTTATTTGCGCAAACTGCGTACATTTTTTTTGGATAGGTCTGAAAATAATTTTACCTGCATATCTATATTGTCTGTTGAATTTCACTGATCTGTAATACACGGTGCAGTGAGTTGGGAAAAAAAATTTCATCAGCCTGCTATATACCTCACAGTCTATAGATACCGATACCTATCCATTTCCAAGGTGTTTCCATCTTTTTCTGAGGTTTTCACATGTTGGGGCAAACTTGACTGTGCAGAACCTTTGGCCCCTGCAAAAATATTCGGGTCTCCCATAGACTTTAATGGGATTCGTGATTTGGCTTGAACCCACGAATCCCGCGGAAAATTCGGGCCGAATTCCGAATCCCCGAATATTTTAGGATTCGATCAACTCTAGTGACTACCTCTTGAAGCTCATTAAGAGAATGCCAAGAGTGTGCAAAGCAGTAATCAAAGCAAAAGGTGGCTACTTTGAAGAACCTAGAATATAAGACATATTTTCAGTTGTTTCACACTTTTTTGTTAAGTATATAATTCCACATGTGTTAATTCATAGTTTTGATGCCTTCAGTGTGAATCTACAATTTTCATAGTCATGAAAATACAGAAAACTCTTTGAATGAGAAGGTGTGTCCAAACTTTTGGTTTGTACTGTATATATTATGAAAAATGATTACACATGTGAAGGCTTGGTGTGTTTTTAAACACACTGTATTTTAATGCAATCAAATATGCTTTTACCCATCACTATGTATTTCAGTGTCACTTAGACATGATTTACTATTTCTATCATTGCGTTCAAGAGCTTAGGGAGGCAGGTAGAAAAATTAAAAGTTCATAAAAAATTAACCAAAAGAGATAACATATTATCCTAAAAAAATTATGAGTCTTAGGAGACTAAAAGGTGTTAAATACCAATTTTCACAAACAATTGGCAAAAATTTGTTTACGTTCAAACCGATTTGGTTCCGAACTGAACTTTCTCAAAACTTTGGTGAACCGGAACAGAACCAAACCTCGATAGGTTTATCATCTCTAGCAGAAACCAAAACATAAATAATTACTTCAGCCCAAACCCCAAAATACATAATTCCGGACCATATTGCAAAATAAACAGAGACTAGACCCTCAAAATATTGACCTTAGATCTACTGACAAAATAAATACAGATCTCAGATCAGTCTTTCTAAGTATATACAGATACCTGTATACAATATGCCCTATATTTAAACTAATTCTAGTAATAAAATTTGGCATTATTTTTTTTCTTTTTGTGCACCTCCTTACATTTTTGTCTATCATCCTACTGGTGCTTAATGCTCTGTAAATGATTTATGACTAATATCTACATAATCTCAACCTCTTACTTCCGTCTCCAAGACTTCTTCTGAACTGCACCAGTTCTCTGGAATGTCCTACCCAAGCAATTAGGTTAATCCCTAACATCCACAGTTTTAGGCATTCCCTAATAACACATCTTTTTAGGTTATCCTATCAGATCCCATAATCTTCTCAATTCCACCCTCCCCTTTATTATGATTCATCTGAACCTGATCTATCAATTCATGCACTCAAATGTAGTCAGGAGCTCTACAGATATCGGCTGGTGACTGGCTGATGCAGCTTTAGATCTACTCTCCTTTTGTCTTACATAGTTAATACGGTTGAAAAAAGACACATGTCCATTAAGTTCAACCAAGGGAGGGGGTAGGAGTGATGAAGGGGAGGGGGACGGGTAACCTTAAGACATGACTCTACATTTTTTAATATGTGGTGACCTTCTTTTTCTCTAAGAATTTATCTAAGCCTGTTTTGAAGCCCTCAGCTGTCTTTGCTGTGACCAGCTCCTGCGGTAGACTGTTCCACAGATTCACAGTTCTCATAGTAAAGAAGGCTTGTCGCCCCTGGAGTCTGAACCTTTGCTTCTCCAGGTGGAGGCAGTGTCCCCTTGTCTTTTGAGGGGATTTTACCTGGAACAGTTTTTCACCATATTTTTTGTATGGGCCATTTACATACTTATACAGGTTGATCATGTCCCCCCTTATACGTCTCTTCTCAAGACTAAACAAGTTTAACTCCTTCAATCTTTCTTCATAGCTAAGATGTTCTATGCCCCTTATCAGTTTAGTTGCCCGTCTCTGCACCCTTTCCAGCTCCAGGACATCCTTCCTATAAACCGGAGCCCAGAACTGAACAGCATATTCCAGATGAGGCCGTACTAATGCTTTATACAGTGGTAATATGACATCCCTGTCCCGCGAGTCCATGCCTCTTTTAATACATGACAATATCCTGCTGGCCTTAGAAGCAGCCGATTGACATTGCATGCTATTCTGCAGTCTATGGTCTACAAGGACACCCAGATCCTTCTCTACAAGTGACTCTCCCAGTGTTACTCCCCCTAAGACATAGGAGGCATGCAAGTTGTTAGTACCCAGATGCATAACTTTACATTTATCCACATTGAGCCTCATCTGCCAAGAGGATGCCCAAACACTTAAGATGGTTGGACCATTTTACAAAACAAGCACCCCTATCTTCCCATAGATTGTTAGCTCTTGTGAGTAGGGCCTTCATTCCTATTGTTTTATTTGTTGACTTATTTGTTCTAGAATGTTGTTTATGACTCTCTGTACATGAACCCCCTGATTGTAAAGCACTGCAGAATATGTGAGTTCTGTATAAATAAATATTCTTGTTATTATTGTATTTCTTTGCCTCAAATCATAATAGGCAGCACATCAAGTATAGAAGAGAGTTTGAGGACAGTGCTTAAACCTCCATCATTACAATGACAATGTTGTTCTTGTTTGCCTAGGTCAACTATGCAGTTTCCGATCCCGTCCTGAGCAACCAAGAATTGTATCCAGGATTTTATCGGACAATTCAGGATGACAGTATCCGATATATGGCTACCATAAAGTGTCTGGAGTATTTTGGATGGAATTGGGTTGGACTAATTACACCAAGTGACGGCAGTGGTGAGGAAGAATTGCGACAATTAAGTAAATTGATGACCAGATTTGGGATCTGCATTGAATTTGTCATTAACCTCACTGATGACCCAAACATCGATAGACAAAGACTGGCTACTATTCACGGGTCCACATCTGAGGTCATTATCATATGTGGACTATTTTCTGTGCAGTATGCTGAATCGCTTAGTGAATCAGAGGTCATTATGCAAAATATTACACTCATTCTCAATGATTCCTGGAAAGTAATCCACTATGGGAAAACAAAGTACTTGATGTTACTTAATTGCAGTTTGATATTTCTGTTACCTGATAAATATTTACCTGGTATGAAGGATTTTATGAATAATATTCATTTTTCAAAACAAGCAAATGATCCTATTCTTGAAGATATTTGGATACATGGTTTTCATTGTTTGTCCTCTAACCCTTATAAAAATCAACTTCTGCCCTGTTTGGGTAATTTTACTTTGGTTAATTGCAGTGAAAATCATGTAATTGGTGAAATACACGGTTATGTAGATTATACAAAGCATTACTATACTTACACAGCAGTGTATATTATAGCCCATACTTTACAAATGATGAACCTAAGCAAAAAAAGATCTGGGATACATCGAGTAAAGCAAAAGGTATAGAACATTATATGTACAGTACAGTGCTATGTGTGTGTGCGTATATACTGTATCTCTCTCTCTCTCTCTGTGTGTGTATGTATATATATATATATATATATATATATATATATGTGTTAGATGAGTGAATGTTTCAAAAATTCGATTCGGTTAGTTCGCCGAATTTTCAGAAACTATTTGATCCAAAAACATTTGTGGAGAATAGCGTTAAAAAATAGCTACTTCTGGCCTGCAGAGAGCCTGTATAGTGGTGTAGAACACTGTACCTTGCAGTAACACGCGTCTGCTGTGGTAGTGAAACGATACTGTGAGCCAGTATGACACGCAGATAACAGGTGTCACTCTTAGAATCGCGGCACACTTTACGTATTTGGGCAGTTATGGGGTCAAAACTCACCAAAAAAATCAAGAGTGAAGTGTGAAATTACAGGTCAATGTTAGTGCCAGCTATAAAGAATCGTGCAGAAGCCCAAGATCCAACTAGAGTGCCAAAGAGCGCACTCCTTTTACACCAATTCACTGATTCCACATAGATTTCTTACAGAACCTGTTTTATTACACACTTAAACTAGCAGAGCTCCCCCCCAAACTGTGTGAAGATGGCAGTGACAGCAGCATGAGGAGACCACAGAGTGGTACGACAACAGTGTACAGGAGGTAGTGGCAGCAGCAGGAGACAACAGAGTGGTACGACGACAGTGTACAGGAGGCAGTGGCAACAGCTATAGCATCAGGAGACAACACAGTGGTACAATGACAGTGTACAGGATGCAGTGGCAGCAGCTATAGCATCAGGAGACCACAGAGTGGTACGACGATAGTGTAGAGGTGGCAGTGACAACAGCTGTAGCATCAGGAGACCACAGAGTGGTATGACGACAGTGTAGAGGAAGAAGAAGAAGAAGATCCCGGCAGCTTTTAATGCTTGAATAGTATTTCTTTTTATTTCATAGCGTAGACCAGAATGCATTTCGGCACATAGCCTTTATCAACATGAATATGGTACCAGGCACAGGTAAGTTATAAAGCCTTTATAATAAAGGTTACAACTGATCACTCCCCTGTGACGTCACATGCCCAGTTCGGGCGGGAACAAGAGTAAACAAACAAACACTGATTTGAAAAAAATCTAAAAATGTTATATAGTAGCTTTTAGTCCACATGTCAAGCATAGTTACAATAAATACAACCATATGTTATGTTCACAGTATAATTATGAACACAGGTAAAGGATACAATATTAATCCATGTACTGCAACTATCGGAAGGAGGAGGTCTGTGAAAAAGACAACAAATAGAAATAATAAAAAATGTTGGAAGCGCTCACTTGGATATAGAATATATATACAATATATATATATATATAAACAATTATCCCAAATGGTCGGCTTTCTTTATAACCAATGTACTTTTTTTTTTATTAAAATGGTTATACAATATTAAAAAAATATAAAAAACACAAAACTCATAAAATGCACAATAAAAATATGGAATATGCAGTAATATAGTCACAGTCCCTCTTATCTGTCCTTATCGTGGAGCTCTCACGATAGTTAGACCAATAAATATGTTACTTATATACTCTCTCTGTATCTAGTATTGTTATTGTCTCTGTTTTTGATTGTTAGTAATTGTTAGTCTTTGTTGTTATTATTTTTGCTTGTTAGTGTTAGAGATGAGCGAGCACTAAAATGCTTGGATGCTCGTTATTCGAGTAAAATTTTTCCTGATGCTCAGGTGCTCATTTTGAATAACGAACCCCATTGAAGTCAATGGGAGACTCGAGCATTTTTTGCAGGGGACCGGAGCTCTGCATAGGGAAGGTTGCGTGAAAACCTGGAAACCTCAGAAAATGATAGAAACACCACGGAAATGGACAGGAAACAGCAGGGGCAGCATGCATGGATGCCTCTGAGGCTGCCTAATCGTACCATTATGCCAAATTCTGGGCAACAGCCTGGTGGTGACCCTCAAGACAATTGTGCTGACCCAGACCAAGATGGGCAAGGCACATGCCCATCACATGTAAGTAAAGCACCCAACTAGGTGCAACGAAGGTCCATCACCGCCTGCGGGTGACACCACTGCCCATGCTGGCACTGCTGTCCTATACCCCGCTCCACGACGCAGGCATAAGCCTGACACAAAGTGGTGACAGCTTGGTGACCAAGTTAGATTGAGGTAGCAGGTGAACCACCCAAAAATTTACCCTGACACAGCATGGCGGTGAACCCAGAGTGACCAAGTGAGACTGAGGTAGCAGGTGAAGCACTTAAAATTTTACCCTGACATGGAATGGCGGTAAACGTCAGACGCCGCCTGCATGAGATTAGGGATAGAGCTGCTGTCTGTCAGGGAGAGTGTTAGGGCCTCAATTTAGATGTTGGTTAGTCAGGAATCACCCACAAAGAACCCAACAGCCCTTCTAAGGGCTACAAGCACCTATTTATTTTGGTCTCCTCCTGGCTGCTGGCTGGGACTTGTAGTGCAGCTACCGCCATCTTGGCTGCACACTGTTAGATTGTGAAATTAGAATGTGGTTAGGCAGGAATCATCCACAAAGAACCCAATGGTCCTTCTAAGGGCTACAATGACCTTTTTTTTTTTGGCCTCCTCTCGGTTGCTGGCTGGCACTTGTAGTGCAGCTACCGCTTTCTTGGCTGCACGCTGTGCACAGTGAGTGGTGGCAGAAAGGACAGCACGTGGTCCACACAGACCCAAAAGAAATTGCCCAAAGTCCTCTCAGTACTCATTTTTGCTGCTGCTGTACCTTGGCTTGCTGAGATCTGTAGTGTAGTCTAGGGAATACGTTTTTTCTCTCAGTTATATATATTACAGTTCAGTGAACAATTATGTTGTGTGCTGTACAGTAGCGTCAGTCTAGGGTATACATTTTTTCTCTCATTCATATATCCTACAGTGCAAAAATTGTGAAAAATTGTGTGGTGTGCGGTACACTAGCGGTAGTCTAGAGAATACGTTTTTTCTCTCAGATATATTTAAAACAGTCCAGTGAAAAATTCTGTGGTGTGTGGAACACTATCCACAGTCTAAAGAATACGTTTTTGGCCTCAGATATTAATTCGACAGTTTAGTGATTACACAAAATGTTGAACCCAAGGGCTAAGGGTCGAGGACGTAGGCGTCCAAGTGATGTAGGGGGGCAGAGGCCGTGGTCCTGGGCAGGGTGACACAGTACCTACTGATGAGGGAGCAGTGGAACGCCACAGAGTTTCGCTCCCTTCATCTCGCAACTTACAAGGTCGCGTGGTACATCACTATTGAAACCACAACAGTGCAAACAGGTGATGACGTGGATAGCGGATAATGTGTCCAGTAATTTATTCACCACTCAGTCTTCCACACAGTCCACCCATTTTAGCCAAGGGAGTAGACCTCTGGCTCCTCCAGCTCAACCTACTTCCCCTAGCCTGTCCCCCCCCATGGAAAATATGGATTCAGATCCGGCATACTCACTGGAAGTCTTTTCAGGACCCTACCCAGAGACAGAAACCACTGCTCAACAGCAACCTGAGCAGTTGCTCTGTTCCGATGCCCAAAATATGGAACTTTCGCAGTCTGTGGGTGATGAGAGTGTGGACTTAGTGCAAGTAGTGCGTCAAGAGGTGTCGGATGATGATAAGACACGGTTGTCAGACATTGACGTTGTTGTCAGGACAGTAAGTCCCAGGGGGCAGCAGAGTGAGGAATCGGAGGAAGAGCAGGTGGATGATGAGGTGACTGACCCGAGCTGGGTTGGTAAGCCTAGTCAAGACAGTGTTTCTGAGGGGGAGGCAAGTGCAGCACCAGAACAGGTTGCAAGAGGCAGTGGGGTGGCCAGAGAGAGAAGCAGGGCCAGAGCAAGTAGATCAGCAACTGTTTCACGGACTGAAGCTCTCGTGCCGAGGCCTAGATGTTCGCAAGTCTGGAGGTTCTTTAAAGAAAGTGAGGATGACCGACGGACTGTGGTGTGCAACCTGTGCCACACCAGGATCAGCAGGGGAGCCACCACTACCAGCCTAACCACTACCAGCATGCGCAGGCATATGAGTGCTAAACACACGACTCAATGGAACCAAGGCCGTTCACCTCCTGCGGATCACACCACTGCTCCTTCCCCTGTGTCACATGCTGGCTCAGCGAGTCAACCCCCCACCCAGGACCCCGGCACGAGCGCCTCCCACCCTACAACCACCCCTTCACCTCCACGATCCTCCACACCCTACACCAATGTGTCCCAGTGCAGCCTTCCGCTGTCTTTGCATCAGACATTGGAGCGCAAACGCAAATACAATTCCACCCACCCACATGCACAAGCCCTAAACGTCCACATTTTCAACCTGGTGAGCCTGGAGATGCTGCCATATAGACTGGTAGAGACTGAGGCTTTCCGCAACCTGATGGCGGTGGCTGTCCCTTGGTACCTGGTCCCCCACTATTTTTTACAATGTGCTGTCCCAGCCCTACACCAGCACGTGTCAGAGAACATCATCCGTGCCCTGACCAACACGGTTACTGAGAAGGTCCACCTAACCACGGACATGTGGCGGACAGGGACACTATATCTCCCTGACGGCACATTGAGTTAACTTGGTGGAGGCTGGGACCGAGTCTGACCCTGGGGCCGCTCATGTGCTGTCCACACCGAGGATTGCGGGGTCTACTTCGGTCACGGTTTCTCAGACTTATTATGCCTCTTCCTCCAACACCTCCTCCTCCTACTCTCAAATACAATCTGTGAGCACGGCGCATTCAGTCAGTAGCTCTAGGCGCAGCAGGACTGCCGTGGGTAAGCGCCAACAAGCAGCGCTGAAACTGCTGAGCTTAGGTGACAAGAGGCACACCGCCCAAGAGCTGTTACAGGGCATCACGGCGCAGACCGATCTTTGGCTGGTGCCGCTGAAACTCAAACCAGGCATGGTTGTGTGTGACACCGGGCGTAACCTGGTGTCGGCTCTGCAACTCGGCAGGCTCACACATGTGCCATTATACACCAATACTATTTCCCAAAGTAACAACAACCCATATAAACACTGCATATAAAACCTGCCTGGCCCACGTGTTCAATCTTGTGGTTCAGTGGTTCCTCAAGACCTACCCCAATTTGTCTGATTTGCTCACCAAGGTGCGACGCATCTGGGCGCATTTCCGCAAGTCAACCACAGATGCTGCCACTCTCACTGCAGTGCAACGGCGCTTACAACTGACTGCTCACCGACTGTTGTGCGACGTGCCCACACAATGCAATTCCACATTACACATGTTACCCAGGGTTTACCAGCAGCGCAGAGCAATTGTAGACTGCCAGATGACAACTTCCACAAGAACTTGTAGTCAGGTAAGTCAGCTTCTTCAAGTGTACAATGAGGAGTGGACGTGGATGTCTGATATCTGTCAGGTGTTGAGGAACTTTGAGGAGTCAACACAGATGGTCAGCGGCGATGCCGCCATTATCATCGTCACCATCCCGTTGCTTTGTCTGCTGAAAAAGTCACTGCTCAGCATGAAGTCAGAGGCTTTGCTCTTGTCACAGGAGATGGGGGAAGAAGATACGTTGCTTGATAGCCAGAGCACCCTCAGGTCTGTTTCTCAGTGCGAATTCGAGGAGGAGGAGGATGAGGAGGAAAAGGAGGAAGAAAAGGAGACTGTTGGCGAAACTGAAGAGGGTACCTATGCTCATTCCTTCTTATCTGTTGAGCATGTATGGTCTAAAGAGAAGGAGTTGGAGGAGGAGGAGGAAATGGAGAGTCAGCCTATTGAGTAGATTATTGCATGTTGGGACTCTGGCGCACATGGCAGACTTCATATTAGGCTGCCTTTCCAGTAAACCCTCGCGTTAGAAGTATTTTTGACAACACCGATTACTGGGTGTTCACCCTCCTGGACCCCAGGTACAAGCAGAACTTTTCCACTCTCATTCCTGTAGAGGAAAGGAGTATGAGAGTGAATCAATATCAACAGTCCCTAGTGCACAAGCTGAAACAATCCTTCCCATCTGACACCACTAGTGGCAGAGGGTGTAGTTCTGTGGGCCAACTAGCGGGGGAGAGGAGGGGAGCAGGCAGCTTGTCAAGCACGGGCAGGGGAACACTCTCCAAGGCCTTTGCAAGTTTTATGGCACCCTAGCAAGACACTGTCACCTGTCCCCAGTCTAGGCAGAGTAGGGGGGAGCTGTACAGAAAGATGGTGAGGGAGTACCTAGCTGACCATACCAACGTCCGTAGCGATCACTCTGCTCCATACAACTACTGGGTTTCAAAGCTGGACACGTGGCCTGAACTGGCGCTGTACGCCTTGGAGTTGCTAGCCTGCCCTGCCGCTAGCGTGTTGTCAGAGCGGGTCTTCAGTGCAGCTGGTGGCATCATCACTGATAAGCGTACACGCCTGTCAACTGACAGCGCTGACAGGCTGACGATTATTGAAATAAATAAAGCCTGG